>JAQQSV010002142.1:18064-36227 GCA_028646515.1 Pseudochirops corinnae
AAGAGGGGGAGAAAATATGTAACTCAAAATCTTGTGGAAATGAATGATGCAAACTATAATAAAATTAAAAAAAAAAAAAGAAAAAAGAAAAAACCAGAGCTGAACAGAAAATTAGACTTTCAAATACAAGCATGAGAAGATAAACAGGAAAAAGAAATCATAAGAAACTTATAAAAGTTGAACTATTTATATTCCTACATGGAAAAATGATAATTGTAACTCATGAGACTTTTCTCAGTATGAGGATAGTTGAAAGGAATATGTATGTATAGGAGGATGTGTCTATAAATATATATGTGAGTGTGTGCATATGTGTGTACGTGTATACATAGAAAAAGCACAGGATGAGTTGAATAGGAAGGAATGATATCTAAAAAATAAAATTAAGAGGTGAGAAGAATATATTGGGAGGAGAACAGGAGAGATAGAATAGGGTAAATTATCTCATATAAAAGAGGCAAGAGAAAATTGTTACAACAGAGAAGAGCAGGAAGGTGAAAGGGAATGGATCAACGTTATTCTCATTGAATTTAGCTTAAGGAGAGAATAACATACAAACTTAATTGGGTATCTTACCCTATAGGAAAGTAGGGGGGAACGGGTAAATGATAAAAGAAAGGGCAGATTGGGGGAGATGGCAGTTAGAAGCAAACACTTTTGTAAAGGGACAGGTCAAAGGAGAAAATAGAATAAGTGGGGGGGGGTGGGATAGAATGGAGGGAAATATAGTTAGTCTTTCACAATATAACTAGTATGGAAATGTTTTGTGTAACTACACATGTATAACCTAAGAATGTGGAACTCAAAGTTCTAAAAATAAATGTTAAAAAAAAGCCATATTGCAAAGAATTTAGAAATAAAACGAAGTAGAAGCATTGAGAGCAGTCAACTTTTTCAATTTCAGCTGAGTAGTAGAGGGAAAGCTATAGTACAATAGATGGTGAGAATGACAGGTTCTGGTAAGGTTAAGTAAACAGTATAGAGAAAGTGAATGAAGATGTGAGAGACAGGGAGGGGGGAGAAAGGGAGAGAGAGAGGGAAAGAGAGAGAAAAAGAGAGACAGTGAATGAATGATAGTGTGGTGGACAATCTGTTGGGAAATACAGAAGGAAATGAAAACAAAGAGTAGACCTTGAGGTGCTCACTCTTCATTAGAAACTAGAGTAGAAGAGGAGATGATATGTGACAAGAGAGGGAATGTGAGATGAGAAGGAGAGGAAGTTCTTGAAGCAAGTTAAATCAATATCTTTTTCATTTTAAGTATATACTGGGATTCTCAACTCAGAGGGTGGGGCAACGGTAATAGGGAAGTCTTGATGGAGGAAAAGAAAATTTGGAATTACGTCTGTTGTGAAGGGCTTAGAGAAATCAATTAGAAAGGAGTGGAAAGTTTTTGTTCTTGCTGAAGTTAAGAGTCCAGGTGAGATTTAATAACACACATTTGTAGTGGAGCTTCACTACATGTTTTTGTTAATTCCTCTAATTCTATTCATTGGCATATGAGTAGGAATAAAGGTGAGAGTAGTCCAGGTTTGGAGTTTGGTAAAGCATGAGAAGTAATAAAACAAGAAGACAAAGGATTCAAGAACAAAGAATAGTACAAATTTGAACTCTTTAATGAACGGTTTGAGATTAGGAAGGGGGAGTTTTATAAGAGCAAGGGTAACGGCCTGAAAAAGTCCTGAAGGGTGTTCATGGTAAGGATGGCAAATAAGTTCAGAGGTAACATCATATAGAAAAAGATAGAAAGATAAAGAATTATGATAACATTTGGAAATTTCAGAGCTTTGAATATCAAAGTGGATCTTTTTTTGATATTGGCAAGATATAAGATATAAGCCTGTGTGTTGCTGACATAGAAGAGAGTGTAAGTCATAGGAGTTGTTTAGAATGAAGAATTAAAAAGTTAAGTATTTGTGGGAACATTGATATATACATTGAAATCACCCAGTATGAGGACATACATTGAAACTGAAAACCAGGTATTAAACTCATTAAGAAAGGAGGAAGAATATCCTAGGGATTGATATATAATGGCCACAAGAATCTAGAGCTAAGTGCTAAATTTGGAAAGCCTGATCATAAGGGCAGGGTTGAGGTGGATGGTAATAAGGAAGCAGATGATTGGAGGGTGGAATTTATTCTTCTGTAAATATGGGTACAATCATCTTTTCTATTGTAGTATGTCACAGAAACATTGCAGTATATTATAGAAATAAGTGTAGAAATATTATAATATGTTATCGAACTATTTAAATAAATATTCCATAAATTTTTTTTAAAAATTAATTTTAAAAATAGGGTGAGAGTTTGCATTGGTAAATAAACCCAGGTAGAGTTATCAGTGGATAGCAGGAGTTCTATCAATAAAGTAGTGATTAGAAAGTTCAGGGTCTCTGTGCAGCCCTATCTCTCAAAATCTGGGCACACCCTTCAACTGCCTGATCATGAAATATGACTTGGAATATTAGCTGAAAAGTAAGAGGTGTTGCCATGTCTCAGAGTATCTGGAATCCCAGGCAGGGCACAAAAAGTCTTGTGTGTGTAGGAGATGGGCAGAAATACAGAAGTTTAGCTTTTTAGTATGTAGAAGCAAGACCTGGCATTGTTATATATGGGGGTCTTCCAAGTATGTTTTTCCCACTGTTCCTGTGCAACTCTTCATTGATAAAATATTGGATCCACATGCCCAATATGTTTCTCTACATTACTTTTTAATAACCTGAGATTAATTTTTCAAAGACTAGAATATTCCATGATTCAGTCCTTTTGCATCATTGGAAGAATATAGGCATGAATGAGTTGGGTTTTTAGACAAGGGAGAAGTTTGGAGACATTAAAAATACTACACAATATATCAAAACAAATACCATTTCATCTCTCCTACTCAATTTTTAGTCATTGTCCATTTGCATTGTCCATTCAAAATATATTCATCCATGGATGAGATCAATGAGTTGAACAACCACTGTATATTACAGAACAAAAAAGTGAACGTTCTTAATTCATTTATTTTTCCTGCGTGTATACTTAAACTGAATTCTTTGGAGTGACTATGGCTCTAATTTAGGAAGTACTGCCATGTTCCAGGGCTTGATGAAAACAAGAAAATATCATCTACAAATGGAAGCATCTTGATGACCCAGAGTGATGTATTTGGTGACAAAAAGATATAAGTTTGTGTTTTGACTTTGACACAAGATGTGTGATTGTGGGCAGATCAGCATCCCTGTAACTGAAATTTCTTATCTATAGAATGGAAATAATAATACCCAAGATACTTGCTTCATAGGATTTTTGCAAAGGTTGAATGTATGGAAAACCTTTAAAATATTTTATGCCTGTGATTTCTATTATATTTTGACTTGGTTCTAGATATCTTGTATCATTGATGAAGAGTTTTGGTTTTAGTTTTTTAATAGAAATTTCAACAGATCTTTTCTAGTTTTCATTGATTTGTTTCCTTGTTTCCCATTTTCTTCTAAAACATTTTTGTTATGATCTATTTTCATTAGTAATCTCCCCAAGATTTCTTTGAACTTATCCTCTATACTTTCTTTTGAAGTGATACTCATCAAAATCTTTTGCTCTCTTCCTCTTTAGGGTTTTACAAAGTAGTTTATGTTCTAAATTAATATTATTCTTGATTATCCTATCCCTTAATTTGTGAAGAATAAATCAATCTACCAAAAAATTACTTTATAGAGCTAGAAAAAATAGTGACAAAATTCATTTGGAAGAACAAAAGGTCCACAATATCAAGGCAATTAATGAAAAGAAATGCTAGGGAAAGTGGCCTAGCTGTACCAGATTTTAGTCTCTATTATAAAGCAGCAGTCATCAAAACCAATTGGTACTGGCTGGGGAATAGAGTACTGGATCAATGGAATAGATAGGGTACAAAAGACGCAGTAGTCAACAATTATAGTAACATACTGTTTGATATGCCCAAAGAACCCAGTTTTTGGGATAAGAACTCACTATCTGACAAAAACTTCTGGGAAAACTGGAATATAGTATGGCAGAAACTGGGCATAGACCATCATCTAATGCTGTATACCAAAATCAAGTCTAAATGGGTGCATGATCTAGGTATAAAGACAAATACTGTAAGTAATCTGGGAAAGCAAGGAATAGTTTACATGTCAGATTTATGGAATAGAGATGACTTTATGACCACAGAAGAGTTAGAGAGCATCATAAAATGCAAAATGGATAATCTTGATTACATTAAATTGAAATGTTTCTGTACAAACAAAGCCAATATAACCAAGATTAAGAGGAAAGTGGGAAACTAGGAAAGAATTTTTACAACCAATGTCTCTGATAAAGGCCATATTTCTAAAATATACAGGGAATTAAGTAAAATCTATAAGAATACAAGTCATTCCTCAATTGCCAAGTGGTCAAAGAATATGAACAGGCAATTTTCAGAGGCAGAAATTAAAGATATTTATAAGAATATGAAAAAAAATGCTCTAAATAACTATTGAATCAATAAATGCAAATCAAAACAACTTTGAGGTACCACAACTCGCCAGTCAGATTGGCTAAGATGACAAAACAGGAAAATGACAAATGCTGGAGAGGATATGGAAAAATTGGAACTCTGATGCGTTGTTGGTGGAACTGTGAACTGATACAACCATTCTGTAGAGCAATCTGGAACTATGCCCAAAGGGCTATAAATAATTGCATACCCTTTGAGCCAGTAATACCACTTCTGGGGTTGTATCCCAAAGAGATTATAGAAGTGGGAGGAAGACTCATATGTACAAAAATATTTATTGCAGCTCTCTTTGTGGTGGCAAAAAACTGGAAATTAAGGGGATGCCCAACAATTGGGGAATGGCTAAACAAGTTGTGGTATATGAATGTCATGGAATACCATTGTGCTATAACAGTGGTTCTCAACCTGTGGGTCGCAACCACCCCCTTTGGGGGTGGAATGGCCCTTTCACAGGGGTCGCCTAAGACCATTGGAAAACACATTTCCGAAGGTCTTGGGAACTAAGACACTGCTCCTCTATCCATCTCCAGGTGGGTGCACCCACATGCAAATACGCCCACATATGAGTATTAAAGGGTCACGGCATTAGGAAGATTGAGAACCACTGTGCTATAAGAAATGGGGAGGAGATGGACTTCATATTTACCTGGAGAGGCTTATAAAAACTGATGCTAAGTGAGAAGAGCAGAACCAGGAAAAATTTGTACACGATCACAGACACATCGTATGTGTGACAACCAACCTTGATAAACTGGACTCTTCTCAGCAACACACATAGGACAACTCTACAAGTCTCAGGATGTTAGGAGATATCTACATTCAGAGAAAGATCTAGAAAGAACAGAGTTCAAATGGAGACTGAAGCAATCTACATGCTACCGTTCTTTTCCATGTTTGGATGTGTTTCTTTTTTCCCATTGTTCACTCCATCTGTTACAACTCTTCTATACAACCAGACTAATGTCTAATGTGAAAGTATTTGAAGATCCTATACTTGATTGCACGCTGCCATGGCAGGGGGTTGGGGAAGGGCAAGAGGAAGGGGAGAAAATTTGAAACTCAAGGGATTCTGGAACTGAATCTTGTAAACTAAAAGTAAATAAACAAGTCAATTAAAAAATAAAATATAAAAAGAGGAATAAGAGATTTTGTTGAATAAAGCAGTTACTAGAGTCTCATGGACTCATTGCAATGATTTATATGGATTTGTACCAATTTATATTAACAAATTTATCAAAGTAAAGTTCCCTAGGAAATGGTATAAATGCCCATTCTTTTATTCACATTTTACTTTTTTTGTCATTAGTGGTTTATTTAAACAAATCAGGTTGGAATTAATTGCAATTACACAAATCATATTTTCACTTTTGTATTCTTTCCTCTCATTTTGTATTGATTTTTATATTTGTTCTAACAAGTTGCTAATCTAATGGTTCATATACATCTGATTTGGACTTCCTCACTTGTAATCATTTTCCATCTGCTAAGACATGATCAATTTCATTTCTTGTGTGATTTCATTTAATGCTTGTTATATTTAATGCCTCCTGATTCTTGTGTTGAAGAGAATATTCACAATATAGTGATATGAGACTCCTCTATACTCTACAAATTTCCATACTGCCACTTGAAGATTTGCATGGCCTCTCCCATTTTTTACTCCTACTACTTTTTTTTAACATGTTTTGTGATATCTTCCCATAACACTAAGTATTAAAGTATGTGCTGATTTAATTGGGAGGCTCCTATTGATTTTTTTAGAACTCCTTTCTTCAACCTCTTTAACATATATTAACATATAAGTTGCAATTATCACCACAGTTGACTTTTTGTAAAATTATAAGCACCACTGGGTTCCTAAGTGCCTCATGTATCTCGTTTCTTGTTGACTTTGGACATCACAACAAAGCAAACTCCTTTTCTCCTAGAATCTGAGCCAGTCTTCCATTTAGCTGCAATTTCTTCTTGGCATCTGATTTCATTTATGGTGAGAATGCTAAGATTGATATGACTCATTACTCTCTGTATTACGTCCTCTCATGTGTCATTAGACCAGATTCTCACATTTACAGAACCATGAATCAATGTTTACAGATGGTCTAAAAGCTGTCCTTCTTTGCGCTCCTTCCCTTGTTATTCACAACTCTATGCTGTCACTAAAAAAGGAGAGACTTTTAAGTCACATACTCTCTTCTTCTGAGTATACCTCATGAGTACATCTTAGCCCAGGAGTGGGGAACCTGCAGCCTACTGGTCACATGTGACCTTCTAGGTCCTTGGGTGCACCCTTTTGACTGAATCCAACTTTTACAGAAGAAATGTTTTTATTAAGAGAATTTGTTCTGTGAAGTTAGCCCATAGGATTTCTTCATTATATTTCCTGTTTTTCCTTTTAATTATATCGTTAGTCCCAGTTCCCAGTTTGGGGTCTTATGGAAGGGCTAGTCTCTAGTCCCTCCCATAGTGTTGGATGGATCAGTCAGGTTCTTTCTGGTCCTGTTCCAAATTCCATATGCTCAGATGTTGGCTTCTACCTGCCCTGGCTGTCTGCACTCAAAGCTTGAAGGAAGGCTTCACTCCCCACCATAGCATCTCAATCAGAGCTCCATTCATTCCCAGTGATACTGACATCAGATTTCAGGTCTGTTTACCTGCCTTCTCATTGGTTCCTGGCATGACTTCTCTAAGCTCCCACAGGATTCTTGCTCTCCTTTTTTTTAATAGCCCAGGTTCAATAGAGGCATTTACTCTTGTTTATCATTGGGTTAATAGACCATTATTTCACCTCATGCCTTTTGTAAATTCTTTGCAAAAGTATAAGTGGGAGATCTGATCCCTTCCATGATCTTTCACATCACCATCTTAACTAGAAGCCCATACTTATTCAATTTTGACAGTACATTTGAAATCCATGATGTAATATAACATATAGGAATTGTTTGTTAACTGTAATTTGGGAGCTATTCTGCAAAAGACCTGAAAATAGCAACAACCCCAAAGTTTGGTATAAAAAGATCTGAAACTTTATGTGACAGAACTAGATCAGAGATAAATCATCACTATATATCATACTACCATCAGTTTCAGCTTGAAATATGACATTTCTTGCCTGTAATTTTATAAATGGTACATCTGCAATTTTGGGAATAGGTTTGGACAGGTAGGAGTACAGTTGATAGCTAGATTTGAAATCACAAAAACCTGGATTTGAGTTTTACTTCAGACATTTACAAGCTATGTGAACCTGAGCAAGTCATTTCATCCTGCTAAGGTTCAATTTTCATCTGCAAAATGGGAATGAAAATAGTAGCTTTAGTTCACATGTTTTTTATGAGGATAAAATTAAAAAATGTATGCAAAGTGCTCTGCATGCATTAAAATATATGCTATGTTTATGTGTTATATAAATACGAGCTATTATTATCACATATTATCAGTTTTATTATGATTATATTATTACAGTGGCTACAAAATCAATACTCAAGGAGAGGTGGAAGGAGAAAAAACATCTTCGATGAATAATATGACAAAGATTAATTCTTTAGCATATTAATTTTTCTCTGCAAATTTAGCCATTTGAAAGACTAACAGTAAGCAGTTAGAGATTGATGCAGTTGACTTTGAGTGAAGGAGGGCTGTGCAAGGTCACCAGTCTCACTTTCTTCTCCCAAACCATCTGGATCCAGTGATCCAGGATGCAGTGGGAGATTTCCTGATGCCATGGTCCTCTTCAAAAATGAAGGACAAATGCAACCTTTGAATAGACCAAGCTTTCTGAATGGGGACTCAGCTAGGTGCATAACTCAGCTGATCCTCTCCTTCTATAATGGCAAGCAAAGAAGTACTTAGTGCCTTGTTTCAGCTACTTAAGTATTTAGCATTTTGTTTGAGGCTTGTGATTTGAAAATGGGAGGAACTTGCTGATGCAAAAGGAAGGGGCAGGAATAGGGAGGGGCTAATGACCACATAAAAGTAGAAGCACAGGCTGGAATAGAGCAGAACTGGGAGGAAGCATGGCTGTGGCACTGGTACGTTTGTTTGTCTGTGTTGATGTTACTTTGCCAGATCTGTCTGCTGATAGATGACATTGCTGTTGTTACAAAAGCCCTGGGACCTTACTGGTTCAGAAACCCTAAAAGAGAATTTTCTTGTTGTCTGTTTACAGAAGTCCTGGAGGAGGGTTTTACTGATGTTTTCAGAGGTCCTGGGACTACCATGATGGTTTGTGTTGATTTCTCAGACCTTGTTTGTGGGTCTATGTTGATTTCACAGGGAGAAAGTGAATTCATGATGGTGCCAGTAATGTGGATGAATGTCCTTGTGGTTCTGTTAAGCTTTGTCTTACCAGAAACAGAAACTGTGAAGGACTCAAGGTGGATTGGACACTATGAGCTTCATTATGGAATGAGAACTAGATGAGGAGCTGGACAAGGAACTGAGAGCTGCCTGCCTGTGAATCCAGGTGACAACTGGGTAGATCCAGGGAGCTGGACCCAGGAAAGAAGAACCATGGAGCCAGGCTAGAGCCAAGATGAAAAGACTTCTCCTTGGGTACTTAGTGCTGATTGACAAGATCATGATTTACTGTGATCTAGGGGTGGGAGAACTTTGTACTGCATACCTTTCACCCGTTAAGGATGACTGAGTTAAGGATGATTGAAAACTAATCTGCAATCAAAAAGAAAGAAGACTTTTTGACTGAGACATTAAGACAATTTGACCTAGGGGTGGAGAACTTTGATCTTTGTACTTTGTGTCCCTTAAGGAAGATTGCTCCTTAAGGATGATTGAGTTAAGGACTTACTGAATGATATCTTTTGCTTAAAACTATGTGGCCACTTTAGTGATAAGTTATGTTATATCATCATGAATGCTGTACTTTGGTTTCTGTGAATGTTTTGCTTTAGTTTACTGCTGAATAAGTAGAGAGTTCACTATATGTGCTTGGCTTTATATTCTCTCTCTCCCTCTCTCTCCTCCTCTCCAAAGGAAGGAAATTTTGATGGCCAGAAGCTGCCCACTTAATTTGGCGTTCACTGGCTAGATTTCTTCTTTCTTTCTTCCTTCCTTTCTGTTTGTCTTCTTTCACAAAACCTTAAACCCAGGTTACCCTGAAGCTCATAGATTGGACCACAATAGGTCCCTGCCAAAGCTCCACTTAATGGCTGTATTTTGGGCCCTTCTGGCCTAGGGTGAATGTCAATGGTAACCTTTTATCTTTGGAATAGCAACCCTGAAGATCTTCCCCTCCCACCTTAATTTCTTTTTTTGGTCTTTTTCCCAATTAAAGGGGCTACCCCTTAATTCAGTTCTTAAAGAGACCTATTCACTGAATGACCATTACCTCACTCTCAGTACATAAGAAGGCCTTAGCTTAAAAGGGCCAGGGTCTCCCACCGCATCCTGGGTCATCTCCAGTCATCCTGATGAATATCTGGTCACTGGATCCAGGTAGCTTGGGAGGAGACAGTGAGGCTTGGTGACCCTGCACAGCTCTCCCTCACTGTAATCAAAGTCAACTGCAAGTCATGTCATCATTTCTCTGATGCCGTGGTCCCCTTCAAAAATAAAGAATAAATACAAGAGATTGATGAAGAGGAACCTAACCCAACGCAAGAAGATATTTTCACCAATATAGAATGTGTTGATGCTGAACTATAAGTTTCTATAAATTTTAATATATTGCAGAGCATAACCAAGAATGCCTTTTGCAATCTGGAGAGAAACTGAACAAGGAAAGGAGTTTCTAAGTGGAGAGATAGAGTTACCATGTTGGGCCCAAGTGCAGCTTTGGCACATGTTGCCTGTACCTAGCCTCTGTAATTACAAACTCATAACCCCAGCAACACAGAGAAAATTCCCCTATCACATTGTTTAATTAATATTTAATATCTTTCTTACAGATAGACTTCAGGAACTTTTTTTATTATATATTTATGTATAATACTATGTACTATATAGTTACATATTATACAATCTATCATTTAATGGCACAGCCTAAAACAAATACTTGTATTTGTTTTATAAGCATCTTATTCTTACCAAGCGGGAATTAAACTTAGAAAATATTTTAGCAGTTTTTATTTTAAAAGATGACAATACGTATTTTACAACTTTCCACACAAAATTATTTCCCACAAAAGAAGTACACAACCTAAGTTCCCCATGGAACTAAATTTCTCCATATAATTGCTCATGTTCCACACTGAGAGTTGGAGCTACTATTTACAGAACCCATGTCTATTTAAAGTACTCTCAAATTCTTGGAAGCATGGTTTTTACGGCTGGATCACTTCTTATCAGTCTGAGGTTCATCACAACAGAAGATAGTAGAACACTGAAAAGAGTTTTCTGAGGCCAGTTTTATGGAGCCAAGAGTATTAGTGATTATCCTATTAAATGAGACAGAGCTTTAAAGGGAAGTGTAAGGGCATGTAACATGTGCGCTCAATCAGAAGAGTCAAAAGCAAAATTTATCATTCCTCATGGCTTGTGACAGTTTGCAAAGAAGCTCTGCTGTCTGGTGAACATGAAATAAAGAAGCCAGTGACCAGGGAGAACAGCTTAAAGTAGACCCTCTAGGCCAGCAGTTCTCAGCCTGTGGGTTATGTTCAATCTGTAACAATGAAAATACATCCTGCATATCAGATATTTACATTGGAATTCATAACAGTAGCAAAATTACAGTTATGAAGCAGCAACGAAAATAATTTTATGATTGGGGGTCACCACAACATGAGGATTGGGGCATTTGGAAGGTTGAGAACCACTGCTCTAGGCCATCTTTGGACATTTCTGCTCAAATCTCCTCTTCTGAAATTGACTACAAAACTAGTACGTAAATCCTATACAAAATCAACAGTTACAGATACTTTTTGAGTAATTTAATCACCTGTCATTCACAAGATTTGGCTCCCAATTACTTTGATCTCCTTTCAAAAATCAAACACTTGCCTAGAGAATGAAGATTTCCCTTCCCATTTCCTTCTGTTCCATTCTCTGCCCTCCCTTCTACTTTCTTTTCCTCTCCTCCACTCTCTTGTCCCCTCCCCTCCTCACTTCTCTCATTTTCACTTCTCCTCTGCTTTTCCCTACTCCTTTTCTTTCCTAAAACTATCATGCTTACCCTAAGTCTTTTTTTCTAGGCTAAATATCCTTAGTTGTCTCTGTCACTCCATACATGGTACATTTTTCCAATCTTTCCATCATTTTAGTCACCTTGTTTTTTACAAACACCAATTTATCACTATTCTTTCTAAAATGTAGGACCCCAAACTAAACATAATGGTTCAAATGTTGTCTGGCAGACAGAGAGCAAGGAACTATCATCTCTCCCATTCTAGATATTATGCCTCCTTTAATTTAGCTTAATTTTTGTTGGATTTTTTTTTTTACTGTCACACCATATTTCAATTTATGTTGTCTACTAAAACCATAAAATATTTTTCTCACCCCTTTGGCTAGCTGTGCAAAAAAGTAATTTGCATTATTCCTATTAACTTTTTAGCTTTTAATAAGTAGACCACTATTCAAACTGATCAAGATCTTTTGGAACACTGATACTGTTACCCAATGCATCATCTCTCCTAGCTCTATATCTATTGCAAATTTTATAAGCTTAAAATTAGACAGAAAGCAGATAACTGAGAAAATATATTTATAGCAACTTATTTATAGATATATATGTATACATGTCTCATTCATAAGATATATGCGGAAAAGATTCAAATTTATATCTATTCCCTAATTGACAAATGATCAGAATATTCAAACAGGTTTTTTTGGAGAGAAGAAGGTAAGGCAATTGGGATTAAGTGACTTGCCCAAGATCACACAGCTAGTAAGTGTGTCGAGTGTCTGAGGCTAAATTTGAACTCAGGTCCTCCTGATTCCAGGGCCAGTGATCTATTCACTCTACCACCTAGCTGCCCTTCAAACAGTTTTTAGAGGAAGGAATCCAATCAATAGCCATATGAAAAAAAAACTTCTAATTCACAATAATTAGAGAAATATAAATCATAACAACTTTGAAATTCTACTTCATACCCATCAAACTGGCAAAGTTGACAAAAATGGGAAAATTACAAATTCTGGCAAAGCTGTTGGAAAACAGGCACATTAATGCACTGCTAGGAAGCTGTGAACTGATCCAGCAATTCTGGAAAGCACTTTGGAACTGTGCCTCAAAAGTTACTAAACTGTGCTAACTTTCCAACCCAGGAATATGACACTCTCTATACCCCCAAAGAGATGAAAGAAAGAGGAAAAAGATATATATATTCATAAGTATTTTGTAGTGGTTCCTTTTTTGGTGGGAAATAACAGGAAGCTAAGGAGTGCCCATCAATTGGGGAATGTTTGAACAAATTACGCAAATGTAAATGTATTATATGAATATGAGCTTAGTGGAAATGAGGAAAGGAGTGATTTCAGAGTGATTTCTGGGAAGACTTGTATGAAGTTATACAGAGTAAAAGGAGCAGGACTATGAAAATGATTTATATTATACCAACATTATAAGGACAGACAACTTTGAAATATTTAAGAACTCGATGCAATGAAGAACAAGAGGTCTCAAATTGAGAGAGAAGTGCAGATGAAGACATCCTTTACTTCAATGCAGCCAACACAGGTATTTGTTTCAATTATGTATATGTTACAAAGGTTTTATTTGTCTTTCTTTTTCAATGGCTGTGTGGGGTCAGGTGGAACAGTAGGAAAAAAAAGATCTTTTCGTTTAAAAAATTGGATTAAAAACAAATTTTGTAAACTTGCTGTCAATGCCTATATCTAAATAAATGGTAAATTAAAATAAGTAAATATTCAGTTTTCCTATGAAGAAATCAAAACAATTTGTAGTGACTTGAAAAATGCTCTAAATAATTATTAATTAGAGAAATGCAAATTAAAACAACCCTGAGATATCAATTTACACCTATCAGATTGCCTAAAATGATTGAAGATAAAAGCAATAAATATTGGAGGCGATGTGGAAAAATTGGGACACTAATTCATTGTTGTGGAATTGTGAAGTGATCCAACCATTTTGAAATGCAATCTGGAATTATACCCCAAAAGTTATTAAATTGCCTATACACTTGGACCCAGAAATACCACCCTATGTTTATTTCCAAATACGATTAGGGAAAAAGAAAAAGAACCTATATGTTCTAAAAATGTTTATAGCGGTTTTCTTTGTTGTAGCAAAAAGCTGTAAATTTCAGGGATGCCCATCAATTGGGGAATGGCTGAACAAGTTGTTCTATATGATTGTGGTAGAAGACTATTGTGCTATAAGAAATGATGAGCTCAATGATCTTAGAAAAAACATGGAAAAATTTAAATGAAATAGCAAAAAGCAAGATTAGCAGAACCAAGAGAACCAAGAAATGAGAGAACATATATAAAATAAGAGCAATATTGTTTTAGGAATGATTTTTGAGAGAATAAGTCGTTTTGACTATTAGAAATACCCAAATTAACTATAAAGGACATATAAAGAAAGAAACTATTTGCATCCAGAGAAAGAATTAGAAGTAGATATAAAATAATATTACATATATATGTGCGCGCATGCATGTGTATGTGTGTGTGCGTGTATATCTAACGGTCGCCATCTCTAGGTCAGGGAGAGAAGAAAAAAGAAATTTACATGACAACTTTACTATATATTTTTTAAAATATCAATTTGTACAGAACAGATTTGCAGTTTCCCACGCAATTCTCTTTTTTATTCTAGGTTATGGAAATGCTTGCTTTATTCCATAAATTTAAAAAAGTGAAAAGGAAAGTCATCAGGCTAGAGATGACCATTGAAGAAACTAAAAGTAATGAGATTAGGGAGGGAAACTTTTTCTTTTTAAAGCAGGAAGAGCAGAGACCTGAGAAGTGAACACCTTGAGGATTATTCACGGGAGGAAGTAGATACTGTGACTCGCCAGAGTTGCATCAAACAGTTATCAGACAGGTTGGAGAACCTGGATAGTGCAGCATCATAGAAACTAATGACATAGGGAGTAAGAAGTTCTCATGCACAAGTACAGTAAGGGAGGTTAAGGAAAGACCATCAAATGGAAGGAGTTTATCACTCTCATTTTTGTAAGTACTTTAGATCCAGAACAAGTCCTCATATTAATTCCTCACATCTTGGGGAAGAAATAAAAAGTCCCTATGAACTGGGTTCTGGTCCCTATTGTATTGAGATGACCTGAGGCATTAGTAAATGGGGTTATCTGGATTCAGAAACCATTGGGTAGAGGAAGATAGGATGGATGACAGGACAAATAATGACCCATTCCACTAATGGTGACAAAAAAATTCTCATACTAACAAAAAAACAAAATGTTCCCTCTATTTAAAAAAATCTCAATTTGGGGGCCATATTCCTGCCTGCCATTTTCCTTAGTCTTCTTTGGAGAAAAAATAAATTTCTATGAAACAGTGTTTAATGACATGGCTCACTGAACAAGAGACAATTTTTACCCGATTAAATCCCACTATGATATTTTTTTAAAAAAGATACTGAATTGCACAGGGCAAGAGATATAGAATATACAAGAAATCTTTCTCAAAGGTGACATAGATTCATTAATCTTGTGGGTCATTGTTCTGCAACAAGTTACGAATCTACCTTGCTATTCTTTCATCCAACAACTATAAATATATCTTTATATTATTTGCAGGGTTATCTTGAGGGATTTTATCAAATGAAAAACACATCACTGAAATCCAAGTGGACTGAATCTCTGCCACCCCATTCTCCCCTCTCCCTGCCAAAAAAAAGAAATTAGACTATTTTGGAAAGTATTTTTCTTGATGAACCCTTGCTGACTTTCGTAATCCACAGTTCCTTTTACTACATGTTAATAACTATTCCTTTAATAATATATTCTCAAGTTTCTTCCAGGAATCTGACCCAAACTCACCAAATAGTAGTTTGAACAACACATCTTTTACTTAAGAAATGGAGGAGTGGGATCTGTCCATCTTCAGTAAGCAAACACTACTATTTGATTTTTCAAAGATCAGAAATAGGAGCTCAGCAATCACATCTGAAAGTTTCCGGGATTATAGATTGGGACCTGGAGTCTATTCCAAATCCCATTATTTTAGAAATGACACTGAGGTTCACAGGAGTAAAATTTCTTGCTTATGGTCACACAGGTTTTAAGTAGCAAAGCTGTGATTTGAACCCAGTTCCTTTGCCTGCAAATCCAACCTGAGATGCAATTCAAGCAATTCTGATGAGTTGAACTCATTAAAGGCAACCAGTTGTTCTTATTACATTCTCACTTATTGTTGGTTTCAGGCCCCTGTTAACCAATCTGTATAAATTTCTAGTCTGAATATTTTATTCCTCCATAGAGGAGAGAGAACAAAAGAATTGCTGAGTACCTCTGCCTTCTCTTGACTCTCTGTTATCATTTCACCCCACCTAAGCATTCCATGTCTTCCTTTGGACTGGTTGGTGTATAATAAAAATCTCTTCATAATATTAGTCTATTTTTCCTTTCATTAGGCCTCAACCAAATGCCCTATGATATGCTTCCTCCTCCAAGCACCCCAATTCACTTTCCATAGATCTAAAGGTTCAATCATCCTTGCCTTCCTTCTTTCCTACCTTCCTTTATTCTCCAGCCTCTTGATACAGATTAGGATTCCTCTCAATATCACTACACATCTTCCCCTCTTTGTTTTTTCTTTGAAGTACCTCTTCCATTTTCACAAGGAATATTTTATTCCCCCAGATTACCTGGCAAATAGAAAAGTCTCCCTGTATGTTTCACCTTCTTCACTGGCAAAGAGTCAGCCCTGAATTCGGAGCACATATAGCAGATATATGGTTATGGAAAAACATAGAGTTCATTCTTGGCAAATCACTGGAACATTCTATTTGTCCTTCAAATTTTCTGGAATAGAATTAATTCATTTTCTGCAATTCTTGTTGCCAGCTTCTCTGGCTGACTGCCTATTTGCCAGACTTATTTGTCATACCATGGTCTGTCTCTGGAAGCGTCACACAACTGATATAAGCAAGCCTTGAAATTAGGAAGTCACATACTGATTTGGGGCCTTAGTCAAGTCACTTAACCTCTAAGTGTTCTTGATAGCTTAGTGCTCTAAGACTCTGAGTCACAAAGAAGGTGCAAACTTAAATCAATGGAAGTTGCCTGTAACAGTGAAGTCATAGATCAAGTTTCTATCCTTATCATTAGCAGGCTTTCTCACCTTTGTTGAGGGGATGGGGAAGAGGGAGAAGCATAGAGAAGTTGTAATATTCACATGGTCTGTTAAAAAAAAGTGGATAGATCAAAGAGAATTAGCATGTAGAAGAAATGAATGACAATAATGAGAATTCATTTTGTTCCTGGTTGTGAATGAAATAGTCATTAGCAAATGAGTAAAATAATTCTCATTTCCTGTTCTCTTGAGATTCTTTCCAAGAAAGCTCTGGCATGTAGATAGAAACAGGTACAACTCTCAGAACGACAAACTTCCAAGGCTTTGTTCTAGTGGTAAACAGTTATGTTACACTATCGACCCATTAGGACTTAAAATTCATGAACACCGAGATGGACTTTTTCCCTATTTTTCCTAAACCCCTGTCCACCATATTAATCACATTTCTCGTATCCTATACCTGTGCTTAGAAACAGCTAGATGGGGCAGTTTATAGAGTGCCAAGTATGGAGTCAGAAAGAATCATCTTCCTTGGTTCAAAATTCAGTCTCAGATAGTAGGTGTGTGACCCCAGGCAAGTCTTCGATTTCCTCATTTATAAGAAAGAAATGGTGAACCACTCCAGTATCTTTGCAAAACAAACAAACAAACCCAAATGGGGTCATGACTGAAACAACTAAACAAAATACTAATGCTCTGATTTTTGAAAATGTAAATATAAGACTACACTTACTCCTTTCAAAGTTCATTTTGTTAAACTTAGACCCTTTGTTCATTTCCAATGAAATTGTTGGAAAATGATATTCTTCAGTTAATTAAATGGAACTTTTCTATGAAGTGCTTACTTTGTTTCTGAAATTTATCATGCCATTTTAGTCTAAAATCTAAAATAAAATCTAAAATAAAATAAAAATTATCTAAAATAAATTTCAAAATATATACTTGATAAATAGAAATTATGAAGATATATAATACCAAACACTACAATATTATGGATATGCCATATTCTTTGGCAACCCTGAGATGCAAGACAAAAATTGTATATTGAAGTTTGATTTATATTGGACTAACATTTCCAACTAATATCATCAATAGTCTAATTATAAATCAACTGTTATCTAAAATATATTCATGCAAATGTAAGGTCATTCATTCTTCTCCTGATGTAATATGTATTAAGCTAAATCATTTTCTGAATAAATTCAAAGCATTATATATCAAACCACCTATCTTAGTAATTGCTCTAGAAATAAACCCGTATATTAAAGAGGCAAGAGTTCTGTTAGTCCACACAAGATTGTTCACGAGGTTAATAACTGGAACACTAAGAGAAGCAAGGTCAATTATAAATCTAGTTCTCTTTAAACTGGCCTGTTTAACGTAAATGTAATGATACAAATGTGAATTGAGAAGAATCAACTTCTGTTGAAACTCTCTAAAAGGCAGAAACCATCTTTCTAATCCCTGCTTTTA
>JAQQSV010002143.1:0-16583 GCA_028646515.1 Pseudochirops corinnae
TAGACATGCATCATATGCTGTTTAAAATGCATGATGAAAATTGGACAATAGACATTGCTCATCCAACTTTCCTGTATTGTGTGGATTGACATGACATGACAAATTCTTTTAAGTTGTTACAGATCACATCTAGAAGATTTTGTAATATGCTGGGATTTATAGCTATTCAGCATAATGCCATCCATAAATAGGAATATCTGAAGGATTTTACCACTTACAGTAAATCCCTCTTTGACCTGAATGAACACTTAACTGAATTTTCTTTGTCTTAGTTGCAAATACATTTGGTAAATATAGCTATAAATGCTTTATGCCTCACCTGATGGTGATTATCAGAGAGTCATTGAACAGTATTATTTCTATTTTCCAAATAATCGTGAATAATTTTGATACATGTATGAGAGACACTTTGTTGGGCATTGTTTTGTTCTACTGAATCAAATGTGTATTTTTCATAATCAACAAATAATAAGCATAATGGGTTCTTATATTTACTTTAACTTACAATTAAGTGTGCAATTGTTAAGATATGATAACTATAGCAAATATCTTATGACAGCCTGCTTATTGCCTGCTAATGTGGTCACTGAGGATGCCCTCAGTCTGCACACAGATGATTTTCTTGAAGATTTTGTATTTTGTGATATTCTCTCAGGTCACTTTATGTTGGAATTAATAGGACCATCTTTTTTTTTTATAGCATTGGCCTTTCCCTCTCCTTTTGGTTGCTTATTATGGCGATTCCTCAATTATGTCATCTGCAGAAGATCTAGACAGATCTCTATACACTTGGTCCAATCCAATGTTGATAACAATTTTTTCTTGATCCTTTTGTACATCTTTACCAGGTACATTTTGCTATGATTGTAGAGTCAAAGGGTGATACTTCCATATTGTCTTACTGTAGAAAAGACTGATATTATTATTTTTGCAAATTTTGTTCTATTCTTCTGTTGTTTGACTTTCATTTTTAATCCTTGAATGTCCTTGGGATGGGTTTGCTTAGTTTTGTATCTTTGTTTATTTTTTCCAGTTTTTTTCTGCAATTTTAACTCAGATGAATTCTGCTTCTGTTGTGGAGGGGGCACTGTAATAAGTTTTGGGTTTTTCATATTGCTGTGTAAGACTTAGATTTAGGGGTTTATAAGTTCAGTTCTTTCAAGGTGGTAGAATGTAAAGGAAGGTATGGTCACTGTTTTGCTGGCCGGTACTCTCTCATCTGTGAGGAACCACAAGATCTCTTCTACACTCTGGAACTATGACCAGGGAACCTATTCCACTAGTCCTTTTCCTCTCCCTGAGATTGTGACCCAGAACTGCACAGGGTCAATGCAAAGGTCAAGCACTCATATCCAGGAAAGAATCTTCTTTAATTTCTTTCTGATCAGTTGTCCAACCATCTTAGCATCTGTGGGCTGAAAGCTCTGAAAGTCACTGCTGCCAATTCGATCATTCCTTAAGCCTGCTGGCTGAATGCCTGAATGCCTGGCCTGCCTCAGGTGGCTTGCACTGGACTGCACTCTACTCTCATACTGATGAGACAGCCCTTTTCTGCAGACCTTCTAACCTTTTAAGTTGTCTAGGGCTAGAAAATTATTTCTGCCTGGCTCTTGGTTCTACTGTTCTAGAATTCCTTTTTAGGCATGATTTTAATGTTGTTTGAGTGGAATTTAGGAGAGCTCAAATGACCCCTTGGCTTTATTCCACTATTCTGACTGTTATTCCTTTAGTTGAATATCTTGCCAAGCTTTCTTCAAGCTGTTTAAAGCATGACTGATTCTCCCTGCTTTCTGAGACAATACTACGTGCATATACTTGTCTTTCATTCTTAATATTCTTCCATAAAGATTTTTATTGTAGTCTGACCTAGTGTTTGGTAGCTATTTCTTTCTATTTGTCCAACAAATCAGACTGAATTGTACTTATTATAATAACAACAGCACACAATGATCATTATTATTTTGTTTTATTATTTTGACACATTGTCATTGTAGAAAATTTCCCATCTCTTACCCAATCCTTGCTTATTAATTTTTACTCAAGGTTCTTTTGGATCCTACTGCATTTCCACAATCTCAACAACCTTTTTTCTTTTTGCATATGCACACACTAACACACATACACACACTCCTTTATACATGTGTGTATTGAAATATAAGCTTCTTGAATGTAGAAGCTATTTTACTTTTGCTTAGCATAGTTCCTAACACATAAGTATACCTTAAGTACATGTTAATTGAGTGATTGGTTGCTGTTTTTATAGTAATTAGGAAGGGTAAGGGCCAGGTATCAATATTTTCACTTTAAAGAAGTCAAAAGGAAAACTTATAGAGGCAAAATGATTTTTCCCCAAAGATAGAGGCTAGGTCAATGTCTGATTTAAAATAAGAACTTACATTTCTAGAATCAAGACTAGAAAGAATACTTCTTTCAAAAGAGGGGTAAGTACATATATAAAAAGTAGGAGAATTCCCTCATCAACTTGCTTCTCTTTTAGAGAGTTCAGTTTTTGTGGGTTTTTAATTGCTTCTCCTTATGGACAGTATGGATCTGTGGGGTTGGTACCTATACCTCTCTGAATAAAAGTAACTGAGTTTTAGATATCAGGGGTTAATTGCTTGCCTTGAGCTATTATGAATTGCTCCTAAGGGTCACTCCAGGAGAGTGATCCAGTTGTTCTTAGACCACAGAGAACTTTTCTGTCAGGGAAAACTCTAAAGTTTTGCTATTAGGAGAGACAAAGTACTTTGTTGACTTTGCATTTTAAAGCTAGTCAGCCAAGTTTACTTTGTGGAAGATGAGTACAATTAAAATGCCTGTCTGCTAAGACTACACAAAACACAGCACCTGTTTGCACCTGGCTCAGAATCCTTTTGTTTATGTGAAACACTTAAATTTTAAAACAGCACTTTTGAAAAAGTGGCATCATTTGAACCATTGACCTTACCATACTTTATGCTAATTTTCCAATGTAGAACATGAGTAGAAGTACTAGTTTTGGGAACACTAGAAACTTTATCATTAATAGCACACTATTTCCTCTTCTCAGTTGAGAACAGAAGGCTTTTGAGGTGGTCATCAAAAAGGTATTTCTGCTAGTTTTTTTAAAATTATGTAGGCTATTTTACACCTTTTGTTTTATTACCTTTCCAACTTCCAGATGTCAATTCACTTATATTTTAATATTACCATCTACTTTGCTGTCTCACATACCTTCTGTATTATTACTATGTAACTAGTCACTATCTAGTCAATTGTGAATTTACTTTCCTCACATATGATAGTTAACTTTTTCTCAAATTCAATTTCATATTTCTCTTCTTTGATCAAATTTCTCCCTCTTTTATCACTTTATCTTCACTTACATTATTTTTGTCTTTGTTGGGTGTTTGCGACCATCCAAATAGCATATTCTTGAAATCTGTGGATAATTCGGTTATTCAGATTTTAGACAACATATATACTTATGAAGGCCTGTGACAGAATTGTCTTTTTCCATGAACAAACAACTTGAAAGTTTTCATTGTTCATAAATCGAGTGGAAGAAGCAAAAGTCATAATATTGGATTAGGTATGATAATTCCCCCCGTTTCTGACATCTTAATTTAATTTAATTTATTTTTTCTTTTGCAAACTTTATTTTTAATTAATTAATTGATTGATTTTTAGTTTTCAGCATTCTCATTTATAAGATTTTGAGCTCTTAATGTTTCTACCCCTCTCCATTCCCCCATCCCCAACACAGCATGCAATTTGATATAGGCTATACATGTATGATAATATTAAGCATATTTCTAAATTAGTCATGTTGTGAAAGTAGAATGAGAACAAATGGGAAAAATATGAGAAAGAAAAACCAACAACAACAGAAGAAAGAGAAAATAATATGTTCCAATCTGCATTCAGACTCCATAATTCTTTCTCTGCAGGTAGATAGCCTTTTTCCTCATGAGTCTTTTGGAACTGTCTAAGGTCATTGCCTCATCTAACAAAGTCAATTATCACACAGTGTTGCTGTTACTGTGTACAGCGCTCTCCTAGTTCTGTGTATTTCACTCAGCCTCAGTCCACGCGAGTCTTTCCAGGTATTTCTGAAGGCCTCCTGCTTTCCATTTTTTTTTTTTTGTGGAACAATAGTATTCCAAAACATTAATGTATCACAATTTGTTCAGCTATTCCCCACTTGATGAACATCCCTTTAGTTTCCTATTCTTGGCCACCACAAAGAGTTGCTATAAACATTTTTGTGCATCTGGGTCCTTCACCTTTTCTGTTATTTTTTTTGGGGTGGGGGGTATAGACTTAATACTGGTATTGACAGATCAAAGGGTATGCACAGTTTTATAGCCTTTTGGTTCAGTTTTCCAGAATGATTGAATCAGTTCACAATTCCACCAACAAAGTATTTAGTGTTCCAATTTTCTCACAACTCCAACATTTATCATATTCCTGTTTTGTCATGATAACCACTCTGATGGCTGTGATGTGTCACCTTAGAGTTATTTTGACTTGTGTTACTCTAATCAAAAGTGATTTAGAGCATTCTTTTCATATGACTATAGAAACCATTAATTTCTGCATTTGAAAACTGCCTGTTCGTATTTGTCCATTTATCAATTAGGGAATTTCTTGTAGTCCTATAGATTTGACTCATTTCTCAATATATTTTAGAAAAGAGGCCTTTACCAGAGACATTGGCTGTAAAAATTGTTTCCCACCTTTCTGCTTCCCTTCTAATCTTGGTTGCATTAGCTTTGTTTGTGCAAAAACTTTAATTTACTGTATTCAAAATTATCAATTTTATATTTCATAATGTTTTCTATCTCTCGTTTGGTCATAAATGCTTCTTTTCTTCCTAGATCTGACAGGTAAATTATTCCTTGCTCTCTTAATTTGCTGATAGTTTCACCCTTAATGTTTACATTGTGTACCCATTTTGACCTTATCTTGGTATATGGCATAAGATGTTGGTCTATGCCTAGTTTCAGCCATATTATTTACAGTTTTCCCAGCAGTTTTTGTGAAATAGTGAGTTCTTATCCCAGAAGTTGGAGTGTATGACTTTATCAAACAGTGGATTACTATAGCCATTGACTACTGTACCTTGTGTACCTAACCTATTCCATTGATCCACCAGTCTATTTCTTAGCCAGTACCAAGTAGTTTTGAAGATTGCTACTTTAATACAGTGTTAGATCTGGTATGGTTAAGCCACCTTCCCTTGCATTTCTTTTCATTAATTCCATTGATATTCTGGATCTTTTGTTCTCCCAGACAAATTTTGTTATTTTTTTTCTAGTTCTTTAAAATAATTTTTGTAGTTTGATTAGTGTAACACTGAGTAAGTAAATTAATCTAGGTAGAATTGTCCTTTTTATCATATTAGTTCAGCCTATGCATGAGCAACTGATATTTTTCCAATTATCTGACTTTATTTGTTTGTAAAGTGTTTTGTAATTGTGTTCAAAGAGTGCCTGGGTTTGTCTTGACAGTTAGACTCCCAAATGTTTTACATTGTCTACATTTATTTTAAACAGAATATTTTTTTCTTATCTCTTGTTCCTGGTCTTTGTTGGTAGTGTATAGAATTTATGTGTGTTTATTTTCTCTCCTGCAACTTTGTTAAATGTGTTAGTTATTTCAAGCAGTTTTTTAGATAATGGTATAGGATTTTCTAAGTATACCATCACTTCATCTGCAAAGAATGATATTTTTGTTTCCATATTCCTTCAATTCCTTCAATTTCTTTTTCTTTTCTTATAGCTGAAAATATTTCTTGGAAATGCTTTTAACTTATCCCTATTACATAAATGCTTGCTGATGGTTTTAGACAGATGCCACTTATTATTTTAAGAAAAATTGATTCCTATGTTTTTTTAGCGTTTTTAATAGGAATGTGTATTGCATTTCATCAAAAGCCTTATCTGCATCTAGTGAGATAATCATATGATTTCTGTTAATTTTGTTATTGATATGGTCAATTATGCAGATAGGTTTTTTAAAAAAAATATTGAACCAGCCCTCCATTCCTTATATTAATCTCACCTGGCTGTATTGTGTTATTCTCCTGATAAGTTTCTGTAATCTCTTGAATCATATTTTATTTGAAATTTTTGTATCTATATTCATTAGGGATGTTGGTTTACAATTTTCTTTCTCTGTTTTGGCTCTTCCCAGTTTGTGTGTCCCCACCATGTTTGTATCATAAAAGGAAATTAGCAAAACTTCTTCAAATATTTTTCCAAATAGTGTATATAGTGTTGGAAGTAATTGTTCTTTAAAAATTTTGTAGAATTCACTTGCAAATACAGCTAACCCTGGAGAATTTTTTCTTAGGCAATGTATTGATGGCTTGTTCAATTTGTCTTTTCTGAAATGGGGTTAATTATGTTTTATTTGTTAATCTTGGCAATTTATATTTTTGTAAATGTTCATCCATTCCATTAAAATTGTTAGACTTATTGCCATACAGGTGGGCAGAATAGCTCCTAAATGCTGTTTTAGTTTCATCTTCATTGTGGGCAAATTCATCCTTTTTATTTTTGATACTGGTAATTTAAATCAATTTATCTAAAGTTTTAGCTATTTTATTGCTTTTTTACTCATAAAACCAGGATTTAGGCTTATTTATTAGTTCAAAAATTCTCTTAATTTCAATTTTATTAATCTTTCCTTTGATTTTCAGAATTTTTAATTTGGTATTTAATTGGGAATTTTAAATGTGTTCTTTTTCTAGCTTTTTTAGTTGCATATCTAATTCAATTATCTCTTCTTTCTCTATTTTATTCATGTAAGCATTCATAGATATAAAATTTCCCTTAAGAACCACTTTGGTTGCCTCCTATAAGTTTTGGTATGTTGTCTCATTATTGACATTTTCTTGGGTAAAGTTATAGATTGCTTCTATAATTTGTTGTTTGATCCACTCATTCTTTTTTTTAATTAAGTTTTATGTTTTATTTTACAACATTCATTTACACAAGATTTTGAGTTATACATGTTTTCCCCATCTGTCCCCTACCCCATAACACAAAACAGTGATCCTACTGAATACCTCTTCCCACAATCTGCTTTCTCCTATATCCTCCCTCACACCCTCTTCCACTATCTGGTAGGGTAAGATGGACCTCCATTCCCTAGTGCCTCCAGATCTTATTTCCCAATTACATGTAAAAAATAGTAATAGTAATATATTTTTTTAAACATTTGATTTTAAAACTTTGAATTCCAAATTCTTTTCCTTCTTGGCTTGTCACCCACCCTTATTGGAGAAATAAGCAATTCAATATAGGTTGTACATGTATAGTTATGTAAAACATTTCCATAGTGAATATATTGTGTAAGATTGACTATCCTATCCCACCCCGCACTTGTTCTATTTTCAACTTTTACCCTGTCTCTTTTCAAAAATGTGTGCTTCTAATTACCCTCCTCCCTTAACTGTTTTCTTTCCTAACATCCCTCCTCTAATCCCCTTCCTCCCTACTTTCCTGAAGGTAAGATACCCAATTTAGTGTTTATGTTATTCCCTCCTTAAGCCAAATTCAACAAGAGTAAGTTTCACATATTCCCTTTTGCCCTCCTGTTCTTCCCCCCCATTGTATCAGTTTTCCCTTTTATATGAGAAAATTCCTCTTTTATATGAGATAATTTACCCTATTTTGTCTCTCCCTATTTCATCTCATTATATTCCTCTCTCACCTTTCAATTTTACTCCTTACATGTCATCTGTTCCTATTCAATTGATCTTGTGCCCTGTCTATGTATACCTGTACACATATATAAATCTATCTGAAATCTATCTAACCCTACATGAAAATAGAAGGGGAAAGGAATAAGACAAAGCGGTGGGGGACATGAAAGGGAGGGCAGATTGGCAGAAGGGGTAATCAGAATGCACAAAGTCCTGGGTGGGGAGGGGAAAAAAGGGGAGAAAATTTGTAACTCAAAATCTTGTGGAAATCAATGATGTAAACTAACAATAAACAAAAGTTAATTTAAAAAAATTAACTTAGAAAAATAAATCTTATAACTTTTAAAAAAATATCTTTTAAAAACTTGTAATTTGCTGTACATCCTTTTGAAGTAATCATTTTTTTAAAACTTGATTTGACATTGAATTCACAAGATTTTGGCACATATTCTTTAATTCTTCACTATGAAAACACATTTTTCTTCCATTGACTCTTAAGCATACCTTTGATAATCCATTTTTCAAATTCTCTCCTTTATTCTGGTCCATAGATTTTGAATGGATTTTCAATCAGACAAGGTCCTACACTATTGAAGCATGTATATTTTCCATCTCTTGGATAAATTTCTTAAATTTTTGTGATTTGTGGCATGGTACAAAGTTGTATTGTGGTACAATATTTCAATTTGGGAGTTTCTGTAATTCCATAATAATTCTGTTCTCAGTATATCAGCATATTTATCAGAGTTGATAATTTCCTAAATGGAAACAAAACTTTCATTCCTAATGGAAATAAAATGTCCCCAGAACATTTTAGGGAGGTATATTTTGTAGTCTGATGAATAAAAAAATAAATTAATTAAATAAAGAAAAAAGAAAAAAGAAAAAAAGAAAATGAAAGGCATTTATGAATGGTTGGTGGGTTGGAACTTTTAAAATCTCTTGATAGGACATAGGTTTTTTTTTTTTTTAATATTTTACTTATTTATCAAACTGGTTGGGATCAAAATGAATGCCAAAAATTAAGAATGAGAGAACATCCTGCTTATATATTGTGCTGATCTATTTTTTTTTTCTGTTGGGGATACGTTTGTGTGTCTTAGGTTTCCAAACCATTTCCTAAGGCATTTTTTTTCTTTGTTTTTGCTCTCCTTGGATTTGGCAATGTAATTTATTTCTACTTTTATTTGATTGAGTCTGTGGGATCTTTGTCAAGGAAAACCTAACCCACAAAGAACCATTTGCAGGCACTCTTTCCCTTTACCAAAGGAAGTTGCTGAATATGTTTTCTCCTTTTTATTTTTTTACCATGTGAAAACTTTAAACTAAGGATAGACAACAGAGGGGGAGAGAGAGAGAGAGAGAGAGGGAAAGAGGGAGGGAGGGAGGGGGAGAGAAACAGAGAGACAGACAGAGACAGACAGACAGAGATAGAGAGACACAGAGAGACAGTGTGTGTGTGTGTGTGTGTGTATGTGTGTGTGTGTACCACGAAATCCTGAAAAAAAAAGCAATTTCTCACTTGTATTTTGAAATACTTAAACCAATTAAACTCTAAATTTTGATAGGTCAAAGGAATGGCAACCCATGTAATAATCATATCCTCTTCCAGGGAGTAAGGACAATTCTATTAACCATTTTCCAGAACAGTAAAATGCCACTTTGGCCTCAATTTTAACAACTACAGATTAAATTAAGAGAAACAAATTAAACTGCATAAATTCCCTCATATGTTCAGTTTTCACTTTCACACCAAAGCTAAAATGATTCCGACTTGACTCAGCATGGCAAATCACTGAGACAGGCTTGTATTTCAGTAGGATGTCAAATGACTTCTGTTTCCTTTTAGAAATGTGATTATTGGAGGAGCGAGTGGGCATTACTTTGATACGCTATCACTGTTTTATTCCTTTTGACTTCCTTCTGGTATTTTGCTCTTCTACATCATATAGTTATAGCAAGAGAGGCAGCATGACATTGTGAACAGAGAAGTGGCTTCACAGTCAGGAAAAACTCAATTTTAGTCACCCTGGCAGACATTGGCTTTCTAACACCAGGCAAGTTCTTTAACTTCTCAATACAGTCAATCAACACTTGAATACTAAGTTGCTGAGATACAAATCTGTATTGGCTGAAGGAATTTCCTTAACCAATAGTTATTCATAGCAATTAAACTACAGGTCTAATTTCTATGTCTAATATTCTTATAGTATTCAAGAAGTATTTGAGTGGAAGAGGAAAAGAGAAAGAAGGAATCATTTAGATGCCATTGTAATGATGCAAGCAGAAGTGCCAAAACAAGAGTAGTAGCAGTAAAAATGAGAAAGAACAAATCCAGCTGGAAAATAGCTTGGAGATATGGTACAATCATCACTAAAACATAAAACATACTTCCTTTGACCTCTCTATAGTACAAGTAGGAAGTTATAATATTCAGACATTCATTAGAAAGGTAGTTTTTGTACCTAGAGTCACCAATAATAATAAAGTTTGGCACAACAATAAAACAGGTTATAGTAATTGGAAAGAAATGTGGATTTAGGGTCAGTACATCTTTGCTCTCAACAGCACTCTGACACTTCTTATTGGCATGACATTTGGCAAATGAGTTTCCATTACTGGGCCTCAGTTTTTTTTTTTTGATTCTTTTGTTTTTGTTTTGATTTATTTCTGATCTATAAAATGAGAGAGTTGGTCTAAGACCAGAAAGTATAGATTTGGAGCTAAAAGGGATAAGTTATGTACTCTCAATTTATAGATGAGGAAACTGAGGATCACAAGAGTCTGTTATTTGCCCAAGGTCAAATTAATGGTAAGTATAAGAACTGGGGTTTGAATTACTGACTCTGAGTCCAGTACTCTATCCACTATGCCATGCATTCTCTCAAATGAGATGACATTTCCTATAAGGTCCCTTAGAGTCAATTCTATATAATAATAATTTTTTAGACTGTCTATAGTAGACTGACAATTTTAAAAGATCATTGTTCAAGCCATGATTTCCCTTGGTATATTTACTATTACCTAACCAAATGACATAATCAGTAGATTTCATTATGTGTTTTTCTTCTGTTTTTGAAAAAATATGAAAGCATTCAAATGTATTAAAATATGTAGCAAACATGGTGAAGAAGTCAAATCTTTTCTCTTTAATCCCATAATTTCAACTTTCGACTTTTTAGGAGGAAGATGATTGATGCATACATTGAAACCTAGTAGGAATTTTGTTTAAAAAATCAGTAATGTAAGTGATCTACTAATTCAAGTATACTATATATATATATATATATATATATATATATATACATATATATATATATACACATACATATATGCAGATAAGTTCTCTTGTTGTGTCTCAAAGCAAGTATTTAAGTATTTAAAATTTAATTTCCTAATTTTTTGGTCTGAGTGAATACTTGCCTTCTATTTTCACTGCCCTAACTCTAATTTTCATATTTTCATAAAATTTTGAAAGGAGATGAATCTTGATTCAAGTCTTGGGGAAGATGATAGAGTTGAACAGTATCATAAGGTACATAATATTTGCCTAAACTTCATGAAAAGATCCTTGAAATGACTATGGAATAGTTATTAATTATACCCTAATCATGGATTAAATTATTCTTTTGCATAAATGTGGTCAGTATGTAGTGTGCTGTGTAGTTATTTCATCAACAAAGATCTACACTAAATATCATTGGGAGTCTATTCAAGCTTTTGGTGTCTCATAAGTGTGTCATTCTGAATGAAATGCACAAAACACACAAAAAGATCTTGACAGAAGATAAAGAAATTCTTGAAAGTGTTTTAAATGTTGCTTAGCAGCTGCTTGATTTATAACCTAGAGTTACAACATCTCCTAAAATGTCAATTACTTATTTTCCAACTTTGTATACTGTTCTAGTAAGCTAAACAACAGTGAAAGGTTGATATGCCAGAAATGTGATATGTATCAATGTGGTATAGAAATCACTTTTGTATCTTTTGGTTTGCCATTGTGTTGGTTTCTTTTCTCTGAGTCAAATATCTCCTCCTGAATGCAAAGAAGAGTCTTATTCTGCCATTAAAAAAAGTCCTAGTCTGTTTTATGTCTGATTGCATAGAATGTCCTTTCATTTTCAGGCTTTTTCACATTCTGTCAGTACGATTTCTGGGGAATAACTTCTATTACAAGAATAACCCTTTCTCCTGCCTTTGACGGTGGCAGAGAAGCCATTTCATGTGCCTTTAATTTTTTTTTTTTACATATACACAATATGATTTTATTCTTTGAGCCTTAAATACTGGGGCCTGTTTCGAGGTTAATGGCTTCAAATAAACAAGTTAGTATGACAAGTAATGCTAGGAGGAGAGTGGAAATGGAAAAGAATGTTGATAAGGTGGTGATTGAGAGGAATTAGGGAATGTCTGATATATCATTACCTAGGGAAAGAGCAAAATATGTTGTAACTAATCTATCTACGGAGCTTTCTTGTATCACCAATCATGGCGGCACACTTGAGGATTTCTGCTGCAAATAATTTTAAGAGTCTAATTGCATAGTATAATGAACTTTCTATTCATTCAGCAATAAACTAAACATTTTTAAATAAAGTATAACATTCATCACAACATCTTTAAGCAAAACATAGCATATCTACATCTATATATCTATATCTATCTATCCATCTATCTCTCCCACCATCTATTTATCTATTTATCTGTCTATCTATCTATCTATCTGTCTTTACAGTCAGTATATCATATAGTCCATAGACATATCACTGTGTTAGGTAACATTCCCCAAAATACTTGTTTACAAAATTAGGTCCTAGGCTAAAGTCTTCCCTAGACAACACATTACACAGTATATATCATTGCATCCCCCAAATCTGGGAGTCCCAGGCCAAGGTCTTCCCTAGCAAAACACATCCTTAAGAGGTACCAGAAAATACAAACACGATCCATTCATAGGTCACAGTAAGTCACAATCTCCTCAATCAATACAGAGTATCCAGATAAAGTCTTGTCTTGTCTTGACTCGAGGCTGGGTTCCAAACCCCATGGCTCTTCCTCTGTGGGCCAACTGTTTTCAACTCTCACCTGGTTTCACATGTAGACAGCTCTCCATTCCTGCTCCATATTTCAGCTAATGGGGACTGCTCCACTCCAAGCACCTGCTGACAGCAGGTTCCAGGGGTTCTTGCCAACAGTTTCTATTTCTAGGGATAAAATCTTAACAGTGTTATAACAATATTCATACACATTACCAGCACTTTCATATCAATTCACTATAATAACTTAAAAATGACTTAAGCTAAGCCCCCTTCCTGTGGTGGGATCTCTGCTCTTCAGTTCAATTCACTTATAAAGATCAATGGATAGGGCTTCTGTCAGAGAAATTAACACAGATCAACAGACAGAGCACTGACATCACAAACTTTCTTTCTGTTAGGCCTCCCCACAAGTAAATTCCCCTAGTTGCTCACACTTGTTTCTCTCTCTCAGTTCTACTCCTCTCTCTACTCTGTGCTTTCCCTCCAAGCAATACAATATATACTGTTTCCAAGCAAAGACTTTTGATTCAACAATAGACTCAACCCAATCAAAGGCAAGGCTCAATCAAAGGCACTTGATTGGCTAAAACTCAATCCAGAAAAAAAAAACCCAGCAAAAATTCCTACTTTGTTTACCTTTACACTTCTTCAGCTCAAAAACCTCGATTATACGTAGAACAGAAACAAAACTCTCCCACTATGACATTCAAAGATATATTGTGTTATCGTATATCCTTGAATATACTCAGTGAATAAAAAAAATATTGTTTACTTTTATGTCAGTTTTGTGAATCATCATTCACATTCACTTTTATATTTATTTTATTTATATTTTATTTTAGCAATATCATGAATACACAACCTAACTATACCAATTTTGTGAGCAGTTCAGTATAAAAAATAAATCTGAACTCACACAAATCTGACATCCAATCTGAAAATATGTCACAAAATCACCCATGAAACTTCTTCCATGAACAATAGAAATACAACATAATAAATGTTTAATGATAGCATAACAACAACTTTAAAAGCTCAGCTACTTCTAAGTAAGTCATGCACAAAATCTTAAATTACTACATTTCCTGAAGCTACCATGACTGCCTTATTCCTGAAGGTGGAGGAGCAGTGGAAGGAGGGGAGGGGTCTTTTGGTGGCCTTTAATAGAGCGTGCATCAGCAGGATATATAAAATTGAGACCACTTCTTTGAAACTCAAAATAGCATTTTATCTTTTTAGACAACTTACATCTATCTTCTATCTATCTATCTATCTATCTATCTATCTATCTATCTATCTGTCTGTCTTGTTGAATATATGTACATACATACACACATACATATGCCACATATGTATATAAATATATATGTATATATATATATATTTGTACATGTAAAATGTATATCTATCTGTCTAATTCATGTATACTAGAGAAAGAAATGGCAAACCACTCCAGCCTTTGCCAAGAAAATCTCATCAACAGTGTGGTTCATGAGGTTATGAAGAGTTGGACCTTACTGATTGAACAACATGTGTGTCTGTATATGTGTGTATGTACGAATACATTACTAGAGAAATGATGTGACCAGAATTATGCATTAAAAGGTATAGGACAAATTAGAAAGAAGACAGCCTGATGATCAGTTGACCAGTTAGGCAGTTATTTTAATAGTCTGGGGAAGAAGAGCTCAGAATGTAAATCAGGATGCATGTATTATGAACACATAGAAGGGAGAAGACAAATGTGGGATATATCATACACACACACATGTGTGCACACACACACATATATATATATATATATATACATTATACACATATACATACACACACACACACATATATGTAGTACTGACTTAGGTGATTGGAAAGTTGTGGTGTTCTTTTCTTTATTATTTTTAGTTTTCAACATTCACTTCTACAAGATTTTGAGTTCCAAATTTTCTCCCTTTCTTTCTCCTCCCCACCCAGGACTGTGTGCATTCTGATTATCCCTTCTGCCAATCTGTCCTTCCTTCTATGTCCCCCACCCTTTTGTCTTATCCCCTTCCCTTTCTATTTTCATACAGGGTTGTACAGATTTCTACACCCCATTGGCTGTTTACTTTATTTCCCAGTTGTATCTAAAAACAATATTTAACATTAATTTTGAAAACTTTGAGTTCCAAATTCTCTCCCTTCTTCCCTCCCCCCCAAACTCTTTGAGAACGCAAGCAATTTCATATAGGTTATACATGTGTAGTAAGGCATTCTTGTCCTCACGAGCTTTTTGGACCTCTTTTGCCATTTTGTTTAGCCTGTTTTTTAATGTGTTATTTTCTTCAGCATTTTTTTGGTCTCTTTTAACCAGCTGTTGACGCATTTTTCATGATTTTCTTGCATCACTCTCATTTCTCTTCCCAAATTTTCCTTTATTTCTCTTACTTGATTTTCAAAATCCTTTTTGTGTTCTTCCTTGGCCTGAGATAAATTTATATTTTTCATGGAAATTTTAGATGTAGAAGCTTTCACTTTGTTTTCTTCTAAGTGCATGTTTTGATCTTCCTTGTCACCAAATTAAGATTCCATAGCCTGGCTTTTTCCCACTGTTTGCTCATTTCCCCAGCCAATTACTTGACTTTTTAACTCTTTGTTAAGGCAGTACTCTGCTTCCATTGTGGAAGGCATACTGTCCCAAGTTTCAGAGGTTTTGTGCAGCTATTTTCAGAGATACTTCTAGAGAGCTATACATTTTCAGTTCTTCCAAGGTGGTATGATCTAAGGAGAAGTGTTTCCTCTTCTCCTGATCTCTTCTCTGGTCTGCAAGTGACCGCAAGCACTACTTTTTGCCCTGGAACTATGAGGAGGGTTTTCTCTCTACTGCAGCCACAAGCTCCGCTGTGCCAGTGCTCCTCCTCACCTCAGGATCACCACCCAGGATTATGATCCAAATCCAAGTATGAACAAAACAACAGAATACTGCCTCAGTGCCAGAAAAGAAACCCCTGTAATCTTCTGATTAGTTTTTCAATCTCATTACCTTCTGTGGGTTGAAAGCTCTGGAAACAGCCACTGCTGCTGCCACCCTGGGGCTGTGTTGGGGTCAGTGTTGGACTTCACTCCTCTCTCACCCAGGTCTGACAGACCTTTCCTACTGACCTTCTAAGTTGTCTTTGGCATCTTTGGGTTGTGAAGTCAGGGAAACTGCCACAGCTGCCAGTGATTCAATTCCTGAGGCCTGCTCTGGGTTTGCTGGGGCTGGTCTATGCTGGCTTGCTTGTGCTGGGTTTGTGCTCCTCTCCAAACCAGGTGTCACAGATCTTTCCTGTCAACCTTACAGGATTTGTTTGACTGGAAATTTTTTTCATTATGTCTTTTTTTGTGAGTTCTTCTGCTCTAGAATTTTTTTAGAGTCATTTTCACAGTTACTTGGAAGGGATTGGGGGAGAGCTCAAGTAAGTCCCAGTCTTTACTTAGCCATCTTGCTCTGCCCCCAAGGTTGTGATATTATTAACAGAGGGAGATTTGGAGGATGGAATAGATATGCATGTAGGAAATATTGAGCTTCATTTTTGATGTGCTGAGTTTAAGAATGAAAAGAACAGCTAGGTGGAAAAAGATGTCTCAGAGATAGTTGTCCATGTGGGATTGAAATTCAAGTCTATATAGAACTCTTACCTAATGGTGTAGAAATTAAAATTTAATCCATAATAGTGTATGAGGACACCAAGTGGAAAAGCTTGTGTAGGATGAAAAAAAAAGCCAACACAGAATCTTGGAGGCCATCTGTATTTAGGAGGTGGGGGATATATTATAACCTGATAAATGTATTGAAAAGAATGAATCAAATAAGTAGGAGAGGTTCCAGAGAC
>JAQQSV010002143.1:17083-36702 GCA_028646515.1 Pseudochirops corinnae
TAATTTTTTCATGTATGCATTCAGGGAAATGAAACTTCCCCTACGAACAGCCTTTGCTGTATCCCATAAGTTTTGGTATGATGTCTCATTATTGTCATTCTCTTGAATGAAGTTATTAATTGTTTCTATAATTCCTTGTTTGACCCACACTTTCTTTAGGATTAAATTATTTAGTTTCCAATTAGTTTTTTGCCTATCTTTCCATTCTAAACTCATTTAATACCCAAAAAAGCTTTTTGATTCAATAAATATTTATAAAGTTTCCTTTATGATAAGTTTTCCATGTTATTCTGGAAAAAATAAAATGTTAGCTAAGCTCAATTAGATCAAATTAAATGCTTGAGAGAACAACATTGTCTTTGGCATACTTTTAACATTAGTACAAGGATGGTCAAACTGATGACCTTAGACAAGGAATTTTATAACGCTGGCCCTTTATTGACAAAGGCAGTAGGTAGCACCTGCTGTTTCCTATCTATATATGGGATTAGGTAATAAACAATCACATCAGGGATACAAACAGTTGTGTTGAGGAGACGAACTTGTATTTCAGTAAGCAGTTCCCTTGCTATTTTGTGTCCTCAAAGCAAGCCTGTAGTGTTGCTGTGAGACTGACAAACAGATGTTCTGTTCCATCTGAGAGGAACACACAGTTTAGTAGAGCATTTTCAGAGCACAAGTCAAATTAACAGAACATTTAGGAAATCTTCCAGAACTACAACTTTTACTTTTATCTCTTCTAATCATCTCTCCTTATATAATTCCTTAGATCTGCAGTGATTACAAATCTAACCCACAAAATGTCCCACTTGAACCACAGGATAAAAGAGGTAACAATTTACAGACTTCCTAATGCAATGTCAGGCTGATAAAATGTTGTATATGTAAATTTTTGTGATAGTAACTGACAACCAAAGTGTTGCAGTACTATACACAAGAGATGAAAGTAAAAAAAAAAAAATTAAGATTGATAGAAGGAAATTGTGTTTTTTTGTTGTTGTTTCTTTTCTTAAATTAGAATGATTAAATGTTCTCAAGAGTGAAATTGGTTCATTCTAAGGTAATATGTTCTACATACTGGATGTATGAAAGCAAAGGTGAGAAGACAGTTGCCAGTGATACTGTAGCAGTACGTCAAGATGACTAGATGTCAAGTGAGGTCACTTACAAATCTGAAATTCTGTGACTCTGTGACCCTGAGAACAACATCTGACCCAGCATCTTGTATAGAAAAGGCAATTAATGTCTGGGAATCCAATTAAACACAAGATATTCATTATAAGGTCAAATATTTAGGTGAGATGAGAGGAGAAAATTTGTCATATGTAGGTAAAAAGAGTAAATATTAGGGAGATTTAAAACTTAAGGTAGGATCAAATAAAAAAAATTAAAGTGCTTAGCACATTGCAAGTGCTTTAAAGATATTTATTCTCTTCCTTCCCTCTAATCTTGTTTATGTGATAGTTTCTCCTATTTGTTCTCAAATAAATTTTGCCATTGGACACCACCAATCAATCATTTAATTCACAAGCTCCTATTAAACTCTATGTGACAAATACTTTTCAAAGCACTGAAGTTATAAATCTAAAAGCAAGACTCTAATCCCTACATTTTGGGGAGATTATAATTCTTACCATCATCATCATCATCATCATCATCATCATCATCATCATCATCACCATCCACCTCATCCTCATCATTGTTTTATCTAATAGAACTTTTTTTTTTAATGTTACATATCAGCAAATGAAGCGACATGTTCGTATAATTACTCATCAAATCCAAAAAAGAAAAAAAAAAACTTTGATTCTGGTCCACTGGCTCTAAGCTTCTCTGAATCCTTAAGTTACTTAACAGGTATTCTTGCTTTACTTTCTTCAACTATATCTAAATTACCATGTTTCATTATTAGTTTACTGTGATGATGATGAGGTGTTAAATAAATATACATTTTGTATTGAAGTTAAAGAAATATAACAAGCACATAGAAGAGATGATGAAAGGAGATGACAGTACTTTGTATATAAATACTTAAAAAGTCCATAGATTGTGATATGGCTACCTAAAAAGAAAAACATTCTAAGACTAATAAAATTAACAAATATCATATTCAGTAGCGTCTAAAGAAGTCAGAAAATCTGTATTCTAGTCTTGATTTAATAAGATCTGTTAACTGCGGACATTAGATGTCACATAAATTGCACTATTTTATCTGTAAGACTTTCCAGATATAGTATTCTTTCAATCTATCTATGATTGTAGCCCCTGAGCTACTAATTATATCCCAACTATAGAACATTCTTTTTAGTTATATGCAATTTAAGAGAGACTAACCAAACATGGTTAGGAAAGTTCTACCTAAAGTAAACAAAGGGGAAAAAATAGGATTAGTGTCAAGTTCCCACTTGAGGTAAAAACTCCATCTCCCCAGGTCTCAGTTTCCTCATTTGTAAAATGAGCAAGTTGGACTCCCAGATTAATCCTCTTTAGTTTTGAAGGGTGTCAACACTATACCATATCAGGAATGGCTGAAGGAATTTAGCAAATTTACCTTGAGGGTGGGGCTAATTAGTGGAGACATGTCATTTCCTTCAAACATCTGAAAGCCTATCATCTAAAAAAAGGAATATACATATTCTATAATTCTATAGGGGGAAGAACTTGGAAAATCAGTGGAATTTATAGGAAGGCATATTTTAGCTCAACATAAGGAAGCACTTTCTAGCAACAGAGGCTGCTCATCAGTATCCTAGGATGCCTTAAAAAGTAGTGAGCCATTCAACATCTGAAATTTTTGAACAAAGTATTCAGGCATATGATAGGTAAGATTGACTATAGATTCAGTAGAAAACTAGACCCAATCATCTTGAAGATACCTTTCTTTCCAAAATTCTATGTCTAGAAGTATTTTATAAGTTAAATGTATATTGGAAATGAAAGTATTAATGGCATATATGTTTGCTACAGTTTCCTTTCTCTAGGCTTTACTGGAAAATCACTGATAGATTTAAATCCCTGAGGCTTCTGATACAAAACAAGCAAAAGAGGAGGAGAGGAACAATTAGTGCTTGTACACCAATCCATTTCCTATACATGAGCTTAAGATTCAGTTGTTTGCTGTCAACCTCATGATTAAATATGCAATTTGTCCATCACTTCTATTAGGAGGAATGTGCAGCATTTCAGGGAATATATTTTGTCTGGTTGGGGACAAGAGTCTTTATAAAGATTGCTTTTCAGCACTATTTCAGAACTTAATGGCAAAGAGGAATTTGGCTTTATCTGACTTTAATAACCAAGAATACAAAATTGAGGTAAAATAATAGCAGGGAGGATTTCACAGAACAAGTTATAGCTCAACTGAAATATTTTATGTTGCAGTTTTGTATGTTTTTAGTTATCTGTACCCAAGTTTTCTGGCAACCTCCACCCACTAGATCCTTCCCCTATAAGGTTACCTTCAATTTACTCTACATGTATGTTGTATTTATCTATTTATGTGCAAGGTATTTCTTCCATTATATAAGATAAGCTTCTTGGAAATGGGCTAGTTTTGCTAGGAGTTAGAAGACTATGCATTTTGATGTATCATCATGAAATAAATACTAAATAAAATACATGTTGATAGATGGATTGATTGATAGATTGTGAATTTTGAACTATAAAAATTGGTTTGAAAAGTTTTACATGAACAACCAAATTTAAAATTCTTTCATTTATGCAGAACACATAGAAAGTGAAATTGGACTATGCATAAGTAAATTCTGTTTAAATAATAATGTATTCCTGAGTTTTGTACATTCATTTGAGAAAGTTGGAAACTACTAAGTATGCCAAAGCCCCGATTGATGGTGGGAATAATTTAAACTTGCAAGCTATTCCCCAAGCTTTCATGCTGCTCATTCAAGTGAAAACAGTTAGGTTTAGCTGTGTAAAGTATTTCCCCAATCTGAAATCTGCATTGTTAGCATCACCTAGAGTAAAAATCTCCGGAGGTTAAAATCACCATAGTTTGCTCTCCACACTACTTGGGTCAGGTTTGTATCAGGATTTTGCTGAGTTACCCATCACAAATCTTTTTCTCTGCCTCCTGCTTCCTGAAATAATTTTTATTTACAATTTCTACCCTAAGTATAAATTTCTTCCTCATTTATATCTTACTCTATATTTTGCTTTTCATACTCCCTCTTATGGGCCTTATTGTCCTAAGTACAATTAAATTGCCTTTTTTAAAAATTGGACAAATATTTCTGTTATATCAAACTCCTCTAGATTTTTTACCTCTTCCACAATCTCTTGGTCTATCTCTTGGGTTCCAGTGAAAATGATCTTCTACTTATGACACTTCTTCATCACTTGCCCTCCTCCTTCTTGTTACCAATCATCTACTACCTAGCTACCTAATATTACCCATTACCTATCCTCCTGTTTCTTCTCCCATTCATTCTGAATCATAGAAAGAGGAAGTAAATTCTGTATACATGTGGCTCCCTACTGCTTCTTCCAAGCCTATGCTCAGTCACTATTCAATGATCATTTTTCTTTTTAAGTGTGTTTCATGAGGACATATTGTAGTCATTTTTTTAGTTTCCTATCATTCTCTCAGATACTTTTAAAAATCTCTCAATGATTTCAATACCTGCCTTAATTCTCTTTTTGACCTGATACAACATTATAATGAATTTCTTCAGTATGTATATCGGTAACCCTGCTAACTTCCTGTTTTCCCTTGGATTCTTCATGGTATTCCAGTTACCTACAAATATGGTGACTTTTGTTACCAATGTTAAAAAAGGGAATTTACCGTTACTAGGAATTATTCTACCTCCAAAGTCTAAGACCTCAAAATTCAGAAATTTTCATCTCCCACAACAATATCAACCTTTTCTATTCCATCCATCTTAATTGAATTCTTGCTGAGATGTCAAATCTTTTGTATCCTTCCTACTATACTAGTCAATCAGACAGTCCATTCTAGCACATATAAACTGTGAAAAATGATGCTAGTATCTCTGAAAGCAAAAAAAAAAAAATGAAGACTAGTCCTCACCTTCAAGATGCTTATATTCTGTTGGAGGAATACACACGCACACACACACACACACACACACACACACACACTAGAAAAACTTTTTCAAGCTTCCTATAGGAAATAGCACAGAACCTGAGCCTTAAAGGAAACTAGAAATTCTAAGAGGTTAAGAGTAGGTACAGAAAGGTTCAAAATCTGTTAACAATTTTGAAGAACAAGTTTTATATAAGTTTTATATATAGTTTTTATATAGAATTTTTCTAGGAATATAAAATGCTTGATAAAGAATTATGTAAGGGCAGCTAGGTGGTGTAGTGAATAGAGCACCAGCCCTGGAGTCAGGAGGACCTGAGTTCAAATCCGGCCTCAGACACTTAACACAAAACTAGCCAAGTGACCTTAGGCAAGTCACTTAACCCAAATTGCCCTACCTTCTCACCTCAAAAAAAAAAAAATGTATAACAGACCTGGAAAAGATAAGTTAAAACAAGATTGTGAAGAACTTTAGATTCTGATCTGCAGTTTATCCTAGGTGCAATAGTTAGTAATAAAAGTTTCTCGAGCTGGGAAGAGAAAGAGTCTGCCTTATGCTTTGTATAGTTATTTTAACGCTATAGGATGGATTACAGAGGGAAGACACTAGCTAGAAGAACAATATAGAAGCTATTGGAACAGTGCAGGTGAGTGGTGATAAGAGTCTGAAATATATGGCAGCTATATGAGTGAAGAAAAGGGAACTTATTCAAGAGATGTTGAGGAGATAGAATATATAATATCTGGCATCTTATTGATTGAAATGACTAAGAAAAAAGAGAGAATTGAGGAAAAGTATTAAATATAAAACTTAACTGATAAACTGTGATGGAACTATCCACAAAAATAAGGAAGTTTGGAAAAGAGACAAGATAATAAAGTTTAGATCTGTATATATTAAGTTTGAGCAGCCCACAGGCCATTCAGCTGAGGTTGTCAAAAAGGTACTGCATGATATGGAAATGGAGCTCAGGAGAAACACTATGGTTGAATCTATAGATATAAGAATTCCTTTTCTAGAGCCAAGATGGCAGAGAAAATAATAAATTGATCTCACCCCCTTTTACTGACATTGAATAACCCAGAAAATACCACACTGGGAAAAATCTTGGAACAATGGAGGCAGCAGAAAGATGGAATGTCTTTTAGATCATGAGGCTATGGGGATTAACAGGAAAGGTCACTCTTACTATGGCTGAAGGGGACCAGTAGAGGATGGGAGGCATTGTGGCAAGCCCCACCCCAGCAAACCAGCATGAGATCCTGAGTCCCAGGGTGGTGGAATGGGCAAGCAGCAACACCAAAGCACTGCACCCCCTCCCCCTCTCACCACCTGCCATTTGCCTTCACACTGGTGGACAGGTGTCCACCAGTATGTTAGACTATCCATGCTTGAGGGCAGCCCCAGGTGAAGAGGTGACCTCCAGTAGCCAGACCAAAGCCACCTCCAAACTCCACCATATGAACATCTGTGTAAGCCCAAGGAAATGCAAGAAAACACCATCTGGTCTCTGCACACACAAGACACAACCACCAGCTCCAGTTCAGCACCAGGTAAGCTACAGCCTCTACAACTGCCAGCACCTGAGACCACAGCAAACAAAGCCAGTAACCATGCCCCTAACACCCAGCACAAGAAGCATGGGGCACTGCCCTCTGTGCTCCCGAAGCAGAGATCAACTTTAAAAGCCAGGAAAAAGGCAAACAGAATGAGCAAAAAGCAACATAGAAAAGAAAAGATCTTAGATTTTTACTATAGGGACAGGGAAGATCAAAACACAAATTCATAAGAGAGCAGCATTGTTGATATACCAACATCTGAAGCCTCAAAGGGGAACATAAACTGATTTCAAGCCCCAAAAGCCTTCTTGGAAGTGCTCAAGAAGCATTGTAAAAGTCAAATTAGTGAAAAAATTGAACAATTCCTTTCAAATGACAATTGACAAAATGGAAAAAAGTATATTGAAGAAAACTACTTAAAAAGGAAAGTTAGCCAAATGCAAAAGGAGGTACAAAAGCTAACTGATGAAAATAAGTTGTTAAAAATTACAATTGAGCAATTGGAAGCTAAAGACTCTATAAGACATCAAGAATCAGTCAAACAAAATCTTTAAAAAGCAAAAAATAGAAGAAAAAAAGTAAAATACCTCATTGGAAAAAATAGCTGAGCCTGAAAAGAGATACAGGAGACGTAATTATCAAATTATTGGTCTACATTAAAGAGTTGATTAAAAAAAAAACAACCTGGACGGCATCTTTCAAGAAATCTTCAAGGAAAACTGCTCTAATGCCCTAGAATCTCAGGATAAAATAGTCACCAAAAGAATCCACTGATCACCTCATAAAAGAGACCTCAAATTGAAAACACCAAGGGATACTGCCACAAATTTCATAATTATCATGTCAAGGAGAACATACTGCAAACAGCCAGATGGAAACAATTCAAAGATCATGAAACCACAGTCAGGATTATGCTGGACCTTGCAGCTTCTATACTAAAAGATCAGAGGACTTAGAATATATTTCATAAGGCAAAGGAATTTGGATTACTACCAAGGATTAACTACACAGCAAAATTAAGCATAATCTTTAAGGCAAGGAGATGGACATTCAATGAATTAAGGGACTTCCAGAACTTCCTGATGAAAAGACCAGAGTTCAATGGAAAATCTGATCTTCAAATATAAGACTCAAGAGAGGCATAAGGGACGGTTAGGTGGCACAGTGAATAGAGCACCAGCCCTGAAGTCAGGAGGATCCAGGTTCAAATGTGATCTCAGACACTTAAAATTTACTAACCATGACCTTGGAAAAATCACTTAACCCCAGCTGCCCTGCCTTCCCTCCTCCAAAAAGCAAAACAAAAAGAGAGAGTCATAAAAAGGTAAACAGGAAAGAAAAAAATGTTTTTCAATAATAGCAAACTGTTTACATTCCTATATGATAAGATGATATTTGTAATTCTTCAGAACTGTATCTTTATTATGACATTTAGAATAGATATACATAGTCATAAGGTGTGGGTATAAAAAAATAACATTAATGTGATAAAAAATTTAATTAGTTGTTGAAAAAGGAATGACAACTGGGCTGTGATGACTCTGGAAGAAAGAGTGAAGCTGATAACTTTGTGCAACTCTTCCTTACTGAAATCCAATTTATGCATGAATCAAAAGAATTCACTCATACTATTTTACTATTTTTACTTTTGATTGTTCACTCAATGCAGACTCTGAAGCTGAGATGCAACAAAGTACCGATTGATTCTCTGCTTCTTGTGCTAATTTTGACCTAACAATTAATTACAAGAAAACACAGGTGCTCCATCAATAAGTATCATACTATTCATGTGTAGAACCATCAGTTACAGCAAATGGAGAATTTTTGAATACTGTTGTTAAGTTCCCTTACCTTGGCAGTATACTTTCCAGGAATGTACACATTGCTAATGAGTTTGCTTGGTATTTTGGAGGCTCTGACAGAAATTGTGGGAGAGAACAGGTATTAGATTGACTACCAAGCTGAAGCTCTACAGAATTTTTTTTTGTTTTGTTTTGATTTCATTGTTGTATGACTACAAAACCTGGACAGTCTGCCAGTGCCATACCAGGAAAATGAACAGCTTCTATTGGAATTCTCTTTGGAAGATTCTGAAGATCTCCTGGTGGGATAACATACTAGACACTGGGGTCCTTTCTCAAAGTAAACCAACAAGTATTCAAACCCTACTGCAGAGAGTACACCTTTGATGGGCTAGTCACTTTAATTGAATTGCAAACGTATGCTTGTACAAATGACTATTTTACAGAAAACTCATAGGACAAGCACTCACGTGGTGACCAGAAAAAGTGATACAAGGACACTTTCAACATCTCTCTTAAGAACTTCAGAGCTGGTGTTTAACATTTGAGATACTGGCACAGGATTACCCAGTATGGTGTGCCCTCATTAGGAAAGGTACTGTGTTGTTCTATGAGCAAAGCAGAATTGAATTAGCTAAAAAGAAACATGAATTGAACAAATGTTCACATGGACTATTTGTACCAGACCTGTGCTAGAGCATTCCAAACTCATATAGTCTGATGAAACACAGCTGGAAAAAATGCAACCTGACTCTTAGTGATGTCATTTTGGTCTTCTTTTTGAATGAATGACAATCAACCAACCAGGTCCAGCTACTATGCTAAATTCTTTAAAATTATTATCTCATTTGATTCACACAATAGCTCTTGGAAGCAGATATGATTATATACCCCATTTTATAGATGAGGAGCCTAAGACATAAAGAGGTTAAGTGGAATGTCCAGGATCATAAATGTAAATGTCTGAGGACAGATTTGAATTCAGATCTTCCTGAATCCAGGCTAGTATAAAGCTAAGCACTAACAGCTTTTCAGAAGAATGCTACTGTGAACAGCTTTTAAGTTTCTGATTACATAGTATGGTGAACACTCTACTTATTCCATGACAAATCAAAGCAAAACATTCACAGAAATCAAGGTACAGCATTCACAATATTACAACTTATCACAGATGATAAAAATACAGCATTCACAACAACTTATGACAGAAAATGGCCACATAGTTTCCACTACAGTGGTCACAGAATTTTGAACAAAGAACAATCATTTAGTAACTCAAGCATTCACAAAATTCTTAATTCCATCACAAAGTACAATAGTCAAAGTTTTCCACTCATGGGGCATACTAGGTTACAAACCATTTACTTATTCAGTCATCAACCACTAAGTACAATCATTCAGTCAGCTAATCATCTTTCATCATTCACTATTCAATCATCAGAAAATACACACCCCTAGGTCACTAATAAATTTACAGTTTCTCAGTCAGTGCACAGTATCCAAGTAGAGTCTTCTTTCAGCTTGACTCGGGATGGTTTCTCAGATTCCCTGGATCTGCTCCCATGGTCTCAGATCCTACCTGGATTCACCAAACTGTCACCTGGGTTCAAAAGCAGACAGCTCCCAGGTCCTTGTACAGCTCTCTGTGCAGTTTCTGCTCCACACTGGAGCTCATAGAGTCTAGTCCTTCTAAAATCCTTCACAGTCTTTGTTCCTGGGAAGTCAAGGCCCAACAAAGTCACAAACAGACAGTCTTAGCATCACAGTCATGCTTCCTCAGTCCTTTGGCTGCTCCAGCTGGCCCTCTGACCCAGAAGAAGTCTCAGTTGGCTCTCAGAATCAAAATCACTGCATCCAGGTTTTCAAGATCAAAACCATTCTTTTCAGCCTAGGGATGGGGGGCGGGGGGCCTTGCTCTTCAGCCTTCTCAGCTCCTCTTCAGCCTCCATGGAGCCTGCTCCAAGAAGAAGATCTCCCCCACTTCTCAATTCTCTCCAGTAGCTGCTCTGCCTCCAGATGCTGGTCCCAAGAAATTCTGACTCTCCCTCTCTGGGGCTTTTCCTTATATATACAAAGCATCAGCTGCTCCCTATTTCAGCCAATGTCTTCCTGTTATATCACCAACAAAAGACAGGAGTTCATACTTTCCATTTTCCTAACATTAGGCTTGATCAATTACCATGCTAAGCACCTGCTATTTTTGCCAACACAAAGGGATCTTCAAATTCAAATTACATTACCATTACATAAAGTTAGATGAGTTCAAAGAATGTATGTGATTTTTTTAAAGTATGCATTATTAGACTGATATCAAGCTGGGTTAGGGGAAGGAATGTTTCTGTGATGTACCAGATTCTGTTCAGTATTTCTACCAGTGACTTAGGTAAGTATATAAAAGATTTCAGTCATAATTGAGGGGAGGGGGAGGGATAAGTTTTGCCCTAGCTACAACAATTATCCTGCAGTATCCCAAGGAGAGAAAATTAAGGAGCTTGGCTTCTGCTAAATGATCATATTCCTCTAAAGGAAAAAGAAAGGGCAAGGCTTTTGAGCAGGTATAGCAATCATTGGATTGAAACCTTATTGGGGAGGAGTGAGATCTTTGGCCAATAAAAGCATTTCTTTTAATAGCAAACTTGCAAAAGTTATTTGAGGAAGAATCTGTCAATAAAAATCACTACCCTTCCCCCAAAATAATTATGCCTTGCTCTAACAATTCCTGTTCCAGTGATGCTACCTAAAAGAGTTAAGAAAAACAAAACAAAGAAGAGCTATCAGTTCAAAGCTTGTCATGGTAGCATTATAGAGTGTGTAAGTGAGGTAAGGTGGGGGGAGGGCAGGGGGGTTGGAAACATATTAAATGTCCAACAACAGGGAAATAGCTAGAAGAAATTGTAGCGCCTGGGAACTATGAAACAATTGAGAGCACAAAGGATGAATATGAAGGAATTTGGAAAAAATGCAAGTAAATAGCCACAACAAAAAAGCAGAACAAGAAGAATAGAGTACACATTAACTAGTAATTTGAGGGAAATTAAATGGGAATATTCGAATGGACAAAAAGTTCTGAGAGGGAATTATTGAAACAGTGGTACAACATTTATGCTTTGAAATTATTTAATTCAAATTATAAATAATTTCCAATTATGTCTTTATTTTTAAAATTTAGTTTTTAATAAAGCATTTTAAAATACACATACATTTAATGATATTTTATTGATGTTATCCGGTTGTTTTAGTTGTGTATGGCTCTTCAGGACCCAATCTGTGTTTGTTTTTCTTTTGGCAAAGATACATTTCATTCTCTTGTTCATTTTACAAATGAGGAAATTGAGGCAAACAGGGTTAAGTGACTTGCCCAAGGTCACACAGTTAGTGAGGCTGCATTTGAACTGAAGTCTTCCTAACTCCAGGCCCCATGCTCTATCCACTGTGCAACCTAGCTGCCTCTAATGACATGTTGGCTCAATCTCAATTTCAGTAAGAGTTTTCCTCTCTAATGGAAAAGTAAGTTCCCTCTTTAAGGTTTGTTTCCTCTTCTATCAAAAAAAAAAAAAAAAAAAAAGGATTCTAGCTAGATGACCTATAGGGTACTTTATAGATATAATATAGATATAATAACACACTAAGAATTATTTTAAGGGGGATTGGAGGAGGGTAGGTTGTTCTTAAGATTTCTTAGCTCTTCCTCGAAACTTTTTACATGTTTTATTTTTTTTTTAAGAATTACCACTTTTATCCCTTAGTACTAAAACTTCTTATATATCAAATGTGAAGAAAGAATTGAACTTAGAAATTATTTATGGAAAGCAATGAAGTGGTTACTTTGGGGTGGTATGGGTGGATAAGAAAAGGACTAGAAAGGAAAAACTTCTCGAGCAAAATGTTTGTGGTTTCCCAGAGAGTTTGTGTCTGTCTGTGTGAAACAAAAGCAACAACAACATATTAATACCTCCTGATGAATCTGGAAGAGCTCACTTATAGTAAATACTTAGATAATTCCACATTTTTCAGAGATACCTTTTTTCCACTTATCTTGGTAAAGGTTATTTATTCATTGATTTCATGAAGTTGTAATTTTTCTGGGAAGAATTCTGAGTTGAATTTTCTTTTCTGTTTTTTTGTTTGTTTTTCAGAGGGGAGAGGAAAGGGCAATTGGGGTTAAATGACTTGCCCAAGGTCACATGGCTAGTCAGTGTTAAGTGTCTGACACCACATTTGAACTCAGGGCCTCTTGACTGCAGGCCCAGTGCTATATTCACTGTGCCACCTAGCTGCCCTAGAGTAAAATTTTCAATATCATTATATCACAGATTTTTCAGACAAGGAAGGGACCTCAAATACAATCTGTTCAATTTTAAACAAGAGAAATAAGTCCTTGAAGAAGTGAAATGATTTGCCCAAGGTCACAGAAAATAAGTAGACAGGAAGGAGAATGAAATTTTGGACCGAGATTCTCTAATTCCAAGTCTAAATAAGCACCCAGTTGCATTATCACTCACATTGTACTTACATAAAAGAAAAGGTCTGGAACTTTTTATTGAATTTAGGAATAAAATTCCCTTTAAACTGATATATTCAGTTTGACTCTACCCTACTTAGAGGACTGTGTTGAATTTGTTATCTGTTGGGCAGTAAATGAAGATATGATGCTGGAGTGGAATATACTCTTACTAAAGTGATAGCCTTTACTGCAGTATATTTTATTCGAGTCCTTTGTTATGTGACATTTTATCTGGACTTACTGATCTTGGCAAAATATCACAAGGGGAATTCTCAACTGGTGTGGTATTTTAGTTTTGTATCTTTAAGTCAACTTTTTTGCAGAAGAATAATTACTACATTTCAGAGTCTGATTATGTAACCTGGTACAAGTTATAACTTCTCAGACCCCATATTTCCCCACTGTAAAATGATGCAATTGAACTATACATAATATTGTATGCAACATGTAATTGTATATGTAATATGGAATTGTATTAGACCCTAATTTGAATCAGAGGACCCAGGCTGACATTCTCAAATCTATTATTTATTGCCTATAAGACCATTGAAAAATCACTTAATTTCCTCATTTGTAAACTGAATCAGGTAAAGTAGAACATCTTTAAAATCCATTCTATCCTTAATGCAATATTATACAATTAATAAATGCTGTGGTACTAACAGTGTTAGGCATTATAAAGGAAGTTCAAATATAATACTGGAATTTTGCATTGTGACACTGCACTCTTGATTTCATCTTCTCATTTTCTGATACCTTCTTGCATATCTCTTTTGCTAACTCTTTGCCCTTTTCCCACCATCCCTATGGAGGTGAACCGCAAGATTCTTTGTCCTTTTCTTTTTTCATCTGCACCCCTTCAGAATCTCATACACTTCCATGACTTCAGTTATCATGTCAATGAAGATAATTTTCACATATATTTCTCTTTCCACAACCCCTGCACAGAGAGCATTCACAGCTGTCAAAAGCACATTACTTGAATGTTCCTTTGTGAGACTTTTCAAAATTAATATGTCCAAAAATAAATTCATCTCATTTTCTTGATAATCTTCTTCACTCCATAATTTCATCATTTTACCATCTTTATGATGGCATAGATATAAAACTTGGATTGGAGGCAGTTAGGTAGCACAGTGGACAATGTGCTGAGCCTGGAATCAGGGAGACTTATCTTCCTGAGTTGAAATTTGGCCTTAGTTACTTACTATCTGTGTGATTCTGGTCAAGTCATTTAACCCTATTTGCCTCAGTTTCCTCATCTGTAAAATGAAATTAAGAAGGAAATGACAAACTGCTCCATTATCTTTGTCAAGAAAACTCCAAATGGAGCTATAAAGAGTTTGACATGACTAAAAAATGATGAGAAACAACAATAACGACAACCTGGATTTCCAAATTAAGTCAATTCTGTCTATGCGACTTCTCTCACACAAAAAAGACATACACTCTATTCCTTTCCCACTGCAAGTGCCATAAATCAAGACTTCATCTCTCCTTCCCTTCCCTTCTCCTCCCTTCTCAAATTTCTCATGGCATTCGCCTAGGCTTTTTAGTCTTATCAAATTCTCCATGGGTCATATTGTGTATAATGTGTCTCCCAATACCCCTCCCATTAGTTTGTAAGCTCCTGGAGAACAATATCAATGTAGAAATGATCCCCTGGCCCTAGAAGAGTACTTTGTATGTTAGCTATTCAAAGTAATTATAAATTGTAATTGCTTAATAAATTCTTGTTAAATCAAATCAAATGCAATTGAAGAATATATCATATTCACCATTCAAACAGTAATTGAACACCATTAGATAACCTCATGTGTGGAGACTCTAATAAGGATTCACAATTACCTATTCAGTCCCTACAAAAGGAAAAAAAAATGTCAGTTGAAAGTAAAATAGCCATGCTGAAGACTTGGCCAAGTATAGTATCTCCTTTATCCAGTTATCTTACCTAAATGATCTTAACAAATGTGTGTGGTGAAAATCAATAATTTTGGATACTATGGTAGTAGTTAAGTCAAATTTCCTATGTATGTAGCAGGAGCACCTCATAAAGAACAAGTATTTGAAGCATTTCAAAATGTATACAAATGAGTCTGCACCTTTTATTTTCTTTTCATTTATAAGCAAATGAATCTCTCCTATCTTCATATAACTGCTACATCAAATAAGAAGCTAATACTTTACATTCAAATTGTCCATTTTAATACAACTCTATTCTTTGCAGCAGTCCCTTCCCTTAAAATAGCAAGGCACACCTTGTTTTTCCTTTGAGACCTGAGACCTGTCATGTGAAGTGACACAATACGTCCTATCATAAGTTACTTCAGTCAGAAAGCCATAGATGCAAATTAGACTACAAATGTTGCCTGTATCAAAATGGGAACACTGATTAGAAATGAGTGCCTTATAGCATCTGACAAGAGATTTTTAGGCAATATCACAAGCTGGGCAACAGACTCAGAAGATCTCCTACAGAAGACTGTTGATCAATAGCTTACTGCAGAGGGGACCACTAGAGCTGGTTTCTCGGGTCTTTTTCATCACACAATTTCTTGCATGCAGGTACCAGCCTGCTCACTCCCTTTTCTAGCTGTGACTTTAATAAGCATCCAGGAAACTAGCTGAGCATAGCAGGTCTGCACTGTCTCTCCAGTCTGGGTTACTCTGCATATCAAACAGTGCAGCAGAGCTCAGGGATTAAAAAGCAGCCATCCAGTGGAGATGAGGAGGCTGAGAGCAACTAAAAGGCAAGAACACTTGGCCTTTACGTTGTTTTTTTTTTTACATTCCTCTCCTCTGAATCCTCAGGCACAATTTCATAAACTGAAAAATGAAATGAAAGTATCATCATATTTAGTACATAAAACAAAAACAAAGAAAAATCTTAGAAGTCATCTCAAGCAATCACCATCTTTTACAGATAAGATTCTTAAGGCCTCACCTAAAAGGTAATAAGTATCAAAAAGGGAATTGCAAAAATTAGATCGATAATCAAATACTCTGACTTCATATGAAAATATTTTTCAATTATCATGGTTAATACTTGGACAATGAATTATCACCTCTAAAGGGTGAGATCAGCCCATATCCAAAGATGCCTCATGAGCAGATACATTTTTCAGAAGTGGTAGGCCCTCCTGGAGCAGCCTAACATATCGCGAATTAGGATAGTAAATCTAAATGCCTTACCTCTGTGAGGACCAATAGGTAACTAGCTCTCTGCAGTCTTTGGGATAGAGATGAAAACCAAACAAAAATCCAAGGAACTTATACTGTCAGGAATCAGCACAGACCAGATGGAAGAGTGAATTTGTTTTGTTTTTGTACTTAGAGGAAAAAAGAAAACCTTTATTGTACAATAGACCTCCGAGAATTTATAACATGAGAGCAGAAGGGACCTTAGAGACTGGCTTCAACTCCTTCATTTTAAAAATTAAGAAACAGATTAAATTACTTTTCCAAAGTAAAACACACAATAAGCAGTAAATCTGGTATTGAAACAAAGAGTTCTTTATGGCATACAATACTGTTTCATCACTTAATTTCCCCTCGGTCTTAGTTTCTTCATCTGTAAAGTGGAAATAATAACCGCTATGTATCAGATAAGATTATTATGAGGACCAAATTATGATGTATATCAAATATTTCATAAATCTTAAAAAGTCAAAAATATTAGAATAAAATAAAAAAACCCATAATTTCCTCCACCTCTTTCCAAGAGACCACATTTTGTTGCTTTCAATATATTTTAATTTTTCATTCCCTAAGTGTCTAATACCCTCATATCTCCTCTTTGCTGCCAAGCTCTCTTGTAGATCAACTCTCAACAACATCCTCCAATGCTTTGGCTCACTCTCTTTTCCCCAAGTCATCATCTAACACCTCCTCTGAAATGGGTAATGAATACTATAGTCTTTAGAGTCGATCACAGCTCTGAGGTTCTGTGATTCTGTGCTCTGATCCTACAAGGTGTTTACCAGGTTACTACTTGCTAATCAATGTGTGCTAATTTGGCAGGCCACCATAGCATTGTATAAAGACCCCTGACCTCAGAATCAGAAAAAAAAAATGGAGTAATAACTGCATCTACTTAGTTATTAGTAGTATGACCTTGAATATGCTACTCAAATTTTCCATGGTTTAGTTTTCGCATTTCTAAAATGGATCACATACTTTACAGGGTTTTCATGAGGATATGATGAAAGAATGGAAGAAAAGTATAAATAACTTATCTGTCTATCCATTTATCCACTCATCTATCTATCTTCAGTTTCCTCATCTGCAATATGAAGAGACTGGATTAGATGATCTAAATTCACATTCAGGTCTAAACAGGCAATCATATGATGTATCTATTTAGCTGTCCATTGTCCATATTTTATTTTGTTTTGTTTTGTTTTGTCTTTGCTCAGATCTGTGATTGCATTGGTGTAATGAAATTCCTATTATAGAACTTCAACAATTCATCCTTAACTTTAAGATTTAGGGATATGGCCAGGGCAATGGCAGTTTAAGCAATTTCTCTATCATCAAACAGTCAATAAATCTCAGAGGAGTTTCTTGAAACCAGGTATTCCTAGCTCCAGTGATAACTCCCTTATTAACCATGGCCACACTGCCTCTCTGCCATAAGAGTGGAGAGTTCAATTACTCAAAATTGTTTCATTACTCATATGAAAAATCAAACTTATTACACAATAACAAGCAACTTTTTAAAATTTCTTTGTTGCCTTAAATTTGATGAACTTACCTAAGAGAATTGAGGCCAGGTTTACTGATGTCCCATAGGGAATCATCACAATACATACATTATTATATAACTTCTAAGGGATCTTGGAGGACATCCAATCCTAGTTCCTCATTAATCTAACTATGTTAGGATAGCTAGTGGTAAATCCATGACTAGATTTCAGGTTTCCTGATGCCTGGTCCCAGGCACTTTTATCACACTAGAAAAGCAACTCAGCCTTGTACAGGCTTCCTGAACTTGCTCTTGAATCTCTACTTCAGCTCCTGTATAGAGAAGGCATTTCAGTCAGCAAGTCTTTCAGAAATATTCTTCTGTCTCCAAGGAATCAATTCATTCTCAGTCTAAAATTGAAACCAACAATGGCATTGTCACAAAGGATTCTTCACAGAGGTTACATCTCACAATGACAATACAGAGTTGAATGGCATCTGGCTTTTCAGTGGTAGACCTTTCCAAAAAGTCATAGAAAATGAAATGCCTATGAGAAAATTCCACAAAGAGGTTTCCTTTGAAGATCTGACACTTTCAAAACTGGAATTGTTATCAAATCACAAAACAAAACTTGTTTTTCCCATTGTTTTATTGCAAGTATAAAAAAATAAATTGATTGGAAAATGTTAGGTGAAGCACAAGTTGGGGGATGGGGGAGAGACAGCGCTGGTAAGAGATGACAACAAGAAAAAAAAAAATTCCCTAAAATATACGAAGCTGAATTTCAATAAAGCTTACCTAACATTGAAGGAAAGGACCTGATAGAAAACAATCATCTTTCTCATTTTGAATTCTCATTCATGAGGAAACTGGCAGTGAGCTGAAGTGATTTTCTTAAGGTCAAAATGGTACTTTGTTGTAGAGGAAAGACAAGAGTTCAAGTCTCAAGGTTCCAAATTCAGTTCCACTCTTTCAATTACACAATGTTTCTTCCTTATTTAATTTCTAAGCCATTCTGTTTTATTCCCTTAAGAAATAAAATAATAGAGGGGCAGAGCCAAGATGACAGCATAGGAGCAGCAAGGTACCACAGCTCCCACATAGCCACCTCAAAATACCCATAAAATATGACTCTAAACAAATTCTAGAGCTCTAAAACGCATGCAAATATACTTTCCACTGAAGGCAGCTCAGCTACGAGGGACCACCCCAATGCTGGGAGCCAAAACCAGCCCAGCCTGAAACAGCGGCTTGGCCCTGGGGGCGGCCTGACAAGCCAAGCCAAGCTGCAGCTGGAGCTTCAGGAGAGAGGATCAGCAGCAGCTGTGGCAGTATTCAGAATTATCAAGCCATAAGAAAAAAAGGACTAAGTGAAAGGTCAGTGGAGCTTGGCTAAAATTGGGAGAGATAAGCTGGTCAGGCCAAAATGCCTGCAGGGCAAGGAAGCGGCAGAAGCAGAGGCCCTACAGCCTCCTCCACCTTACTACTTCAGAGCTCCTGGCCTGCAGACTGCAGGGGGGCCAGGTGATCTTTCGTTGAGCGGCCTGGATCCGGATCATGGTCTTCGGTGGTGGTCCTAGGGTGTGTTTTCAGTGAGCCAGAGCTGGTGGGGGCTGTAGCAGCCTCCTAAAAGAGCCAGCAGCTGGGAAAACCCCAGAAATTTGGGACAGAGCTTTCCCCTCTGGAAGCAGAGTTCCACAGAGCAAAAAAATCAGTCATTGGCCAACCATGAGCAAGCATAGGAAGCAAAGTAAGAACAGTGACCAAACTCTAGATTCCTTCTTTGGGGAAAACAAGGATCAAAGCAGGGAATGGGAGGAAGACAACACAGTCAGAACTCCCACACCAAAAGCTTCCAAGAAACATGAAGACTGCCTAAAAGCTAGAGATCAGCTTAAGAAGGATTTTGAAAACCAAATGAGAGAAGTGGAGGAAAAATTGGGAAGAGAAATAACAATGATAAAAGAAAATCATGAAAAGAGAGTCAACAACCTGCCTGAAGAA
>JAQQSV010002144.1:0-27382 GCA_028646515.1 Pseudochirops corinnae
AAATTATGCAGAACCTCTCCATAGTGAGCACACTGTGAGAGTCTGATTAAATGTTCCTTCTTCCTATCCTGCCCCTCCACTCTCCACCCTGTCCCTATCCCTCTACAGAAATGTGGACAAGTCTACAACTTCTCAAAGAAACTGGGATGGGGTGGGAGGAGATGCCTGCTCATATCTTCTTTGGGGCTAGGCTTGGTTGAGATAATTTCTCAGCATTCAGTCTCTGTTGTTTTGTTCTTCTCCCATTTACATGATTGTAGTTATTATGTATGTTGTTTTTAGTTCTGTTTTTTGGTTGTTTTTTTTAGTCACGTCTGACTCTTCGTGACCTCATTTGAGGTTTTCTTGGGAAAGATACTGGAGTGGTTTACCACTTTCTTCTCCAGCTTACTTTATAGCTGAGGAAACTGAGGCCAATAAGGTTAAGTAACTTACCCAGGGTCCCACAGCTAGTACATGTCTGAGACCAGGTTTGAATTCAGGAAGATGAGTCTTCTTGACTCCAGACCTGGAAATCTATCCACTATGCCATCTGTCAGCTCCATGAACTCTGCATCAGTTTACACAAATCTTTCTATACTTCTCTGTGTTCAATTGATTCATCATTTAAAAAAATAGCACAGTAATACTCCGTGATGCTTCTGTTCCACAATTTGTTTTTAATCGTGTCTAGATTTCCCATTTTATTTCTCCCCCATTCCCTCTTAGCTAGATAATGCAGTGAATAGATTGCTAGGCCTGGAGTAAGGAAGTCAGAAAGACCTGAGTTCAAATTCAACCTCAGACACTTAATAGCTGTATGATCCTGGTCATGTCACTTAGCCCTGTTTACTTTGGTTTCCTCATCTGTAAAATGAGCTGGAGAAGGAAATGGCAGACCACTCCAGTATCTTTGCAAGGAAACACAGAATGGAGTCATGGAGAGTCTGGCATGACTGAAAGGACTGAACAGTATTACAGAGACCATCCTTTATAACAAAGAGAATAAAAGAAAAAATTTCAGCAAAACTGATTAATACATGGAAAAATTATACATACACAATAATGGAAGTGGTTGAGATGTGAGTCTTATGTGACTTCTTTGGCACCTGTCTTGTTCTTTGTAATTTCACAGCATTATTTTATTTTTTTGTGGTGGCTATATGCATTGTATGTTTGCCTTCGTCACTTGGTCTCAGTTCATATGTCTTCCCATGCTTCACTGTAATCGTCATATTCACCACTTCATACAGCACATTAATGTTCCATTACATTTGTGTATTGTTACCTTCTTGATGGAATCATTACCTTTGTTTACAGATTTCTGCTCCACAAAAAGCCCTGCCATAAATATTTTGGTGTACATGGGGCCTTCTTTTTGGTCACTGGCCTCCCTGCTATTCCTAACAGTAGAATCTGTAAGTCAGAGGGTGTATTGATTTTCAGCACATTTACAAGTTCAGAGTATAGTCAGAGTAAGTGAATGAAGCTCTCTTGGTTGCTGCAGAAAGATTAACGGTTTTTACTTGTGTGATACTCCCAGCTTGCTACATTCCTTCCTACTGGGGCTGGTCCTGATGCTCATTTTTTTTTTTTTTGGTAGCCATGCTCTTGTTGTAACTCTCCTAGTTCTTTCAGCAATTTTGGGATGTTAAGGCTTTCTTTCAAGAAGAGCAAGATGAACTAGTAAAGCCAAATGCAGACAGGCTAGCCAATTCTATGACTTGGAGCGACTAAGTCATTTTGACAGTTATGAATAAACAAATTAAAAATAAAGGACATATGAAGAAAGGCACTGTCTGCATCCAGAGAAAGAACTGATAGATGTATAGAATAGATGTATAGAATGATTTTAAGTATATATATATATATTTATATATACACACACCTAATTATGTCTAATGGTAGCCATCTCTAAGGTGGAGGAGGGGGGAGAAGAGGGAAGAAAAGAAAGGAAAAAAAAAGAAATTTACATGATAACTTTATAGTCTATTTGGAGGGAATAGCAAGTTGTACATAGTAAGATTTGAAGTTTCATGTGCAATGGAAATGCTTGTTTTGTTCTGTGAATTGAAAATAAAATAAATTTTTAAAAATGCAAATAAGTGTTTTAACTCACGTCTGGGAAGATGTGAGTCACTCTCGCATGGACACCCTGGGTTGGGGAGGGAAGGGACAATCAAGGACACCAGCAGGGAGGTTCCTGAAACCTTAAGTGTAATGATTGTTAGTCTCTGACAGGAAGAGGATTGTCCTTGGAGAGGTCACCATCTGGAATGGACACATCTAAGTTATGCTAAGCTCTTGTCACTCCTGATTTGATGGTTAGACAGTCTGTGTCCTTTGTCCTTTATATATCATGGACATTTTAAATTATAGGTGACACATTGTTGGTTCACATATGTAGTTCATATGCTAATGCATCCTAGGACAACCCACTTACTGGGTCATCAATGAAACAGGAGGAGATAGCTGTTACAGTGAGGACTTCGGGCTTGTTCAGGTGTCTGTTCAATTTCCTCACTCTGGCACAAGCTAGGAGCCCCTGGGGATTGTTGCATGGAATTGGTTGAGTATAGAATTATGGAATATATCAGCCATTCGACCAGTCTTTGATGAATCCCTACTGTAAGCACAAAGGCAAAAGTAAAATCATGTCTGCCCTCAAGGAGCTTACATTCCAGTGTGCATAATATAGGTACAGCATAATATAGACATACAGCAAATACACAGCACCTTTGAGAAGAGAATTAGGGACTTAAATGGGAGGAGGAGGAACAGGAAAGTCCTCCCACTGAAGATGGTGCTTGACGTGAGTCTAGAAAGAAACCCACAAATGGACAGTGATAACAAAAAGGAACAGGGGCCTGCCAGGTAGATAGAGGAGGTGTGTCCAGAACAAGGTCTTTCATATATGTACGTTATGGACCTCCGATAGACTCTCTCAAATCAAAGGTATTTGTGGAGTACCCTGGTACTTTAAAATCTTTTGATTTCTTGACCCTCCCTCGGACGTGCCTCACCAGTCTCCAACCTTAGGTAACCCCCACCAATAGATATTTTCTGTTTCCGTTTCCACGCTACCAAATTGTGCTGGAGAAAATTTCAGTACCAGTCCATTTAGTTCCATTACAAATTCAAGCTGAATAACTTTAATTGGGCCCCCAGTAATATACTCTGTGCAGCCTTTTCATTAATCTGTTACTGATTTTCTGTCACATTTCTTGTAGTGACTGTTCCAAATTCTTTCCAATCTTTTCAAACACCAATGTTACTTCCCTTACACAGCAGGTGAGCTTGCCAGAGAGACTATGTCTGACACCAAAAAGTCAATTTTTAAACATAGCAGGACCATGGAAATATTATCCCAAGAAAAATTTACAAGATAACTGAAAACAAATTGGGACAGTGCTGTGACTGTGGTGGCAGATTGCCGAGGCAGCAGTAGAATCAACAAAGAAATTGGAAGCAAATTACAGAGAAACTAATAAAATGCTGCATACCTTCAATGTAACATATTTGGGAGATGCTTTAGTCTGAGGTCAGCCCTTGCTGAATAGTCAATTGCTCCCCACAGGAGGGAATCCCGATAAATACAGTACACAGGAAAATAGCTTCAGAAAGTATCTGACCTAATTAAATGTAATAAAAATCAAGGAAGAAAACTTGTGAGTACAATAAATGTAGGAAAGCCTCTCATTACTCTGCAGTCATTATTTAATATCATACACTATCTGGTGGTAAGAAGTTTGCCTCCAGGTTACTGTTGGCACTGTGCATCCTCCCACTAGATCTCCAGTAAGAGCTCCATCTAGTCAGCTGGCTCCGCCATCCCGGGCATCCCACAACTCCATCTTCTCCCTCCCATCCCATGACGCCTTATGTGAGCTGCCTCCAGGTTCCTCCTCTTATTCTGGAAATGGCAGTCAAATCAGCATTTCCATTGCTTCTGCAGAGGCACATCATTCAGATGCCACCACCATCATGACTTCACCTTTTTCTTGCCACTTTTCCTTTATATGTATTGTCTTCCCCTTTTAGAAAGCAAACTCCTTGAGGACAGGGACCGACTTTTGTATTTAAGCTTAGTAAATGCTTTTGTATTCATTTTTGTTGATGGAATGAATGAGGAAAAGCCTTTATCCAGAGGTTATACCATATTCATGCTGAAGAGAAACTTGATGTTGTAGATATATTGATAAAGCATTGGGGCTGGGAGTCTGAGAATGTGGATTTGAACCCTGTCCTTGGTACTAAACTATCTTTGTAACTTTAGGCAAATCTCTTTACCTTTCTGGGTATCAGTGTCCTTATCTATAAAGTGAGGAGACTGTTTTAAGGAATCTCTAAGGTTTTTGGCAGCCATGACCTTGAATAGCATGAAATACTCCTGGAAAAGTAGGTGGGATCCAAATTGTGAAGGACTTTAAATAATAGGACAAGGATTTTATATTTTATTCCAGAAGAATAGGGAGCCCCTGCTGATTTGTGAGTGGAGAAGTGATTGGGTCAACCAGGTGTTATAAATATGCTCATTTATTTTCTTTTTTTCTATTTATTTTGTTAAAATATGTTTCTGTTGAAATCTTTTGTTTCTATATTGCCAATATTTCTCATTGTATCTCTCCCAGCTCTCCCTTTGAAGAGAACCACTCTTGTAATGAAGAAGAAAAACAGAGTAAAAGGGAGGAAAAAAACTCGGCAAAACTTGCTGACACACTGAAAAAGTCTGACAATCTGTTGCGGTATTCCTACCTGTAATTACTCTCCTCTGCAAGGAAGTCATGCGTGGGTTGGGGATGATGGTGCCTTCTTATGTTCTTTCTTTGGGATCAAATCTTGTGGTTGTGATTTTGCAGCATTCAGTTTTGGTGCTGTTATTCTTTCCAATTATATTATTATAGTTACTGTATTTGTTGTTTTCCCAGCTTGGCGTACTTCCCTTTGTATCCCTGCCCGTATGCTCCTCTGTATTTGTCATAGTCTCCAAATTACCAATGATAAGAGAAATGCAAACCCAAACAACCCCAGCAAATTGACAACAATGTTAAAAGATGAGAATAGTCAACCTTGGAGTAATTGTGTAAAGATGGGCCCTGCTGGTGAATCTGGAAAGCACAGTCTGTAATTTATGTGAAGAGATTGACTAACAATGTACACATTCTTTTGACTCATATTTTCTTCCTTTGACTCAGATTCTCTTCTCTTCCTTCTTTTCCAAGGCACCCAAAGAGGCCAAGAACAAAATAAAACATCCTATACATACCAAAAATAGGTATGGAAGTATTTTTTTGTCATGGCAAAAAACTTAAAGTAGAAGCCCATCAGTTGGGAAATGTCCACACACATTGTGGGACATATATGTAATGGGGTATTATGGTGCTCTAAGAAGGGTATATTAATTTGGTTGGCTGTGTAGAGGATATATTAGAAAAAGGAGAGACAAGAAACAGAAAGACCAGTGAAGATGCTGGTATATTAATTCAGTTCAGAGGTGATGGGGAACAGAATTAAGGTAGTGTCCTTGTGAATAAGAAGAAGAGATGAATTTCAGAGAAGTTATAAGATAGAATCAGTAAAACTTAACAATTGATTAGATAATAGGAGTTGAGGGAGAGGAAGGAGTTAAGAATGAATCTGAGGTAGTTGTACCCATAAGAGAAATAGAGAAGTTTAGGCTAATGAGAGGTTATGATGAGTGCTCATCTTTTTTTTTAATATTTCATTTTCCCACAGTTTCATTTAAAGACAGTTTTAAATACTCGTTTTAAAAAATTTGAGTTCCAAATTTTCTTTCTCTGTCTACCTCCGCCTTCCTTGAGATAGTAAGCAATTTTATATAGTTTATACATGTTCAATCATGCAAAACATATTAATCATGTTGTAAAAGAAGACACAGACCCAAAAGAAAAAAACAACATAAAAAAATAAAGTGAAAAATAGTACGTTTTGATCAGCATTCAGACTCCATCAGTTCTTTCTCTGGAGAGCAATACCATGAGTCCTTTGGAATTATTTTGAGTAATTTTTATTGTATAGTTTGTGTCTTGTATCATTGTATTGCTGAGAATAGCTAAGTCATTCACAGTTGATCATCATGCAGTATTGCTCTTACTGTGTACAATATTCTCCTGGTTCTGCTCACCTCACTTTGTATCAGTTCATATGTCTTTTTTTTTTTTGTCTTTTTGGAGGGGGAAATTCAGGGCAATTGGGGTTAAGTGACTTGCCCAAGGTCATACAGGTAGTAAGTGTTAAGTGTTTGAGGCAGGATTTGAACTCAGGTCCTCCTGACTCCAGGGCCAGTGCTCTATTCACTAGCTGCCCCAGTTCATATAAGTCTTGAGGTGCCAGTGGAATGCTCCGGCTGACCTGTCATCTCTTGCCATGCAATCGAGGGAACTTTTCTACCTGACATATATTTCCTTAATTTTCCTTAATGTCCTTTCCTCCTATTCTTCAGTTCCTCATTGCTTCTGCATGGCAGCCTGTTCTCCCACCTCGGGTCTCACTATTACCGTTTGTGTGATAATTAATTTTTAATTCTTCGGAAATGACTGTGTTCTGTTTCTCACTGCTATTCAGCAACATTAGCAGGATGTTGGTAATAAAAATCTTGGCTTCCTTACAAAGGAACTCTGCAGTTTCACGCAGAGCACTAACCTGTCTGTATTGGTTGGTTATAAGACCCCTGATATGTTCATTTTGATTTCGTTATCAAGTATCTCTTGAGTGAAGAGCCCTGATCTAGACACTGGGGGGAGATTCAGAGTTTTAATAAAATATATCCTTGCCCCCCTGAACTTGAAGTTTCGTTTCTAGTCTTTTCCTAATGTGGCCTGCCTCTCCATCTTAGTTGAATATAATCTATCACCCCAACCCCACCCCCACCCTGAGACAGTGAGCAATTAGATATAGATTATACATATACAATTATATAAAACATTTTTATATTAGCCATTTTGTACAAGAAGACTCAAATAAAAAAAAATGAAAGAAAGTAAAAAATAGTATGCTTCATCATTAGTTCTTTGAGATTTTTTTAGATCATTGTATTCCTAACAATAGCTAAGTCATTCACAATTCTTCATTGAACAATATAGCTGTTACTGTGTACAATGTTCTCCTGGTTCTGTTTGCTTCACTATGCATCTGTTCATGTCAGTCTTTCCAGGTTTTTCTAAAGTCTGCCTGCTCATCATTTCTTATGGAATAATAGTAATCTATTACATTCATATACCACAGCTTGTTTAGCCATTCCCCGTTTGATGGGCATCCCCTCAATTTCCCATTCTTTGCCACCACAAAAAGAGCTACTGTAAATATTTTTGTACAAATAAGTCCTTTCCTCCTTTTTTTGGATTAGAAGTGGTATTGCTGGGTCAAAGAGTATGCACAGTTTTATAACTCTTTGGACATATTTCCAAATTACTCTCTCGAATGGTTAGATTAGTTCATAGCTCTACTGACAGTACATTAGTGTTCAAGTTTTCCCAAATCCCCTCCAAAACCCAACATTTTCCTTTTCTTTTTTGTTGTGTTAACCATTCTGACAGGTGTGAGTTGTACCTCAGAGTTTTAGTTTGTATTTCTCTAATCATTCATGATTTAGAGCATTTTTTCATATGACTATAGATAGCTTTGATCTCTTTTTCTGAAAACTGCTTGTTCACATCCTTTGATCATTTATCAATTGGAAAATGACTTGTATTTTTATAAATTTGACTCAGTTCTTTATATATTTGAGAAATAAACCCTTTATCAGTGATAAGATACTTGTTGCAAAAAAATTTCCCCCAATTTCCTGCTTTCCTTATAATTTTTGTTGCCTTGGTTTTGTTTGTGTAGGACCTTTTAAATTTTATATAATCAGAATTACCTATTTTATATTTTGTCAAGCTCTCTATATCTTCTTTGGTCCTAAATTCTTCTCTTATTCATAAATCTGACAGGTGAACTATTCCATGCTCTCTTAATTTATTTACGGTATCACCTTTTATGTGTAAATTATATACCCATTTTGACCTTATCTTGGTATTTGTCTATACTTAATTTCTGCCATACTGTTTTCTAGTTTTTGTCAAATAATAAGTTTTGGGGGTTTGTCATATACCAGATTACTATAGTCATTTACTGTAATGCAATTTGCACCTAATCTGTTCTACTCTATTTCTTAGCCAGTACCAGATTGTTTTGATAATTACCTCTTTGTAATATAGTTTGATAACTGCTATACATAGAATACCTTCTTTCACATTTTTTTCATTGATTCCCTTGATTTCCTTGAGTTTTTGTTCTAGATCAGCGGTTCTCAACCTGTGGGTCGTGACCCCTTTGGGAGTCAAATGACCGGTTCACAGGGGTTACAGGGGTCGCCTAAGACCATGGGAAAACACATATTTCCTATAGTCTTAGGAACTGAGACACCACTCCTCTATCTGTCTCCAGGTGGGCAGACATGCCCATCTATGAGTATTAAATGCCTAAATTAGGCATTAGGAAGATTGAGAACTGCTGTTCTAGATGCATTTTTAAAATTATTTTTCTGACTCTATAAAACAAATTTTTGATAGCTTGGTATGGCACTGAATAAATTGATTAGTTAGAATCATCATTTTTATTTTATTGACTCTACCTACCCATGAACAATCAATATTTTTTCCAGTTTAGATCTAACTTTATTTGTGTAAAAAAAATGTTTTATAGTTTTGCTCATATAATTCCTGGGTTTCCCCTAGCAGGTATACTCCCAAGTATTTTATGTCATCTACAGTTATTTTAAATGGAATTTCTCTTTCTGTCTCTTGCTGCTGGATTTTGTTGGTAATATATATAGAAATTGTGATGATTTATGTGTGCTTATTTTGTATCCTGCAACTTTACTAAAGTTGTTAATAAGACTTTAATCTATTTTTAAGGCTCTCCCAGAATATACTGAAGTGGAAAACTGTGAAAGCAAATTATTAAAGTGGAATTTTAAAGATAATGTATTTCTTTTATTTCTTAAGTTTATCAACCCTTTTAACCTGAAGAATTTGGAGAAAAAGGCTATTGCCCTTGCAAATAATTTCATTCAAGGCTTTAATGTTCAGATTAGGGGTTTTGAAGTTATATTTTGCATGAGGCTAATCACTAACTTCCAAAGATCATATACTACTTTTAAAGATTTCTTCCCAAGTTTCAACTGGTTTTCTTTCTTCATACATTAGTAATCAGGAAAGATCTAGTGCTAATGATACTGAAAAGCTAACAGTAATGTTTGGAGTCAAGATTACTCCTATAATTTGTTTCATAATAATAACAGTATTTTTATAATGCTTTAAAGCTTAGAAAGTGCTTTATACATATCTCGTCTTATCCTCACAGTATCTTTGGGAGGTGGATGCTGTTATGGGCCCCATTTTACAATTGAGGGAACAGAACTGGACAGAGATTGACTTGCCCAAGGCTTTAGAGCTAGTAGATACCTGAGGCTAGATTTGAACCCAGGCTTTCTTCTTTATGTCTGTGTCTCTATTGTACCACCTAGCTGCCTCTTGAAATGCTTATCTGTATCTGAACACTGTGTTTAAAATTCAGATTTTTATCACTGATAACCTGAATATTTGACATTCCAAAATTGGCCTGACTTTATCTTTGCACTTAGTTACAAGGTTATGTTATTCATTTCTGACATTGAGCTTACCTATCTGTAAAATTAATTTAATTGATAAAACTGATATTAGTCTTAATTTACATCTACAAAGTATATTGAATTTTTTATATAAAGTGCTAGAATGCTATAAAGAAAAATTATATAAACATATCAAGGCTTTGGGGGACAGATGATCCTGAAATAATTCCTCCATCATCGAATCTTCCTTAAACATTCTTATATTAGAATGTCTATTTTTATGTTAGGTATTGTATTTATGTGACAGAGAATTACCTTTTTCTTGCCAACTTGTTATTAGTATGTCATGTAGTTCTGAATTATCAGTTTGAACTTAAGTAATTATTAAATAGAAAGAGGAAAAAAGGAAAGATAGGTGCAAATCTATGCATTCCTTCGAGTTTTTCCTTGATTCTCGGATTCTTGGAGTGCTAAAAAAAAAATCATAGAGTATGAACAAATTTGGTTTAGTGCAAAAACCTGTGTTAGTTGCCTGTCTGTGAAGAGAGCGGAGCATCTTTGAATGTAAAAATAGTAAAATGCTCAGTTCATGAGCTCTCAACTTTTATGAGTAATTGCTGTGGTCATCTTCAGCATAAAGGGTAAGATTCTAAATCTGTAATGCTGGGAATTAAATTGTACAGTGAATTAAATTGATATATTGTGGGAAAATTCCCTGTAGTGTTAAGTAAAATAAGGAACTTTTGGGAAATGGTTTAGAAAAAAAGGATGGATTTCTCTATTTGAAATCTAAGTTTCCTAATTAAAATTTTCTCTTCTAAAGAACCTTATAGGTACAAGGAGAAAATTTATATATGAATTTCTGGCAAATATTCATTTGTAACCAATTATAAGATTTATTTTATCAAATCACAAGTAAAATAATTATGTCATTAGATTTCCCTGATAACCTGTCTCAAAAACTGAAATATGTTATTATTTTTTAAAAAGTCACTTTCAAAATACATGTAATTTTTAATGGCATATTATAAATGTATGCTATTATGCTCAGTTGCTTTGTATGTGTTTCAGATTTAGTAAGAGTGGAAAGTTCTGAGCTAAGCTTTTTCACATAAAACATTCTTCAGCCTGAAATCCTCTCAGAATCACCAGGGGAGAACCTACACCCAAGGTGGAGTATCTAATTTGAGAAATATAAGTCCATCTGTCCCAAATTGACATTTCCTCTTATCAAAATCTCCTTAAGAGATGTCCCTGGGATAAGAGACAGCTCCAGTGCATCCTTCTTACCTCTCCAGCACTCTTATAATACAGCTTTTACTTATAGACTTCAGGTGAGTTGTATTACAGAAACTGTGGGAGAAACACTTTATGTTGGACAAGAACTGTGGGAAGAGTGGAAAGCCGGATGACGGGTGTCAGTTAACTCAGCCTCCTGTACCAAATACCACGGTAGATACAAATGGAAATACACCTGAAATACAAAAAGTTAAATCGTAAAAATAACTAAAAATCTAAAGGAAAATAAAAGATAGCACTTGCAGATTTATGGCTAATGAGATTAGTCTTTAACAAAAATTATATTTAGCTTGGATTTTTCTTCAAAGTATATAGTAAATTGAACATGCTAGTTTGAAAGCTGTCTTCTTTTTCTGGATTTCTTTTTCAGGATCTTTCTATTCTCTTCTATGCATTTTCTTCTCATCTTTCCAACTGTCCTTGTCTCTGTGTTTGCATTCTTAATCGGCTGTTCTCTCTTGCTTCTGTTTCATGGTTGGCTCCTGTGGATTCCATTTTTTCCTGTTTTGCCAATTATTTCTGCTTTGCATCCATAAATTCTGCTTTCACAGTTCTTACTCTTTGCAGCGATTCAGGAACGTGCTGCTGTAGTTCTATGCTTTTTTTTTTTTTTTTGGGTAACCCACAGAGTCTTCTGTCTCATCAGGTGTTGACTCATTTTCCTTTGTCTTGCAATATTTATTCATAGTTATCTGGACTCATTTTGCTCGTTTTTTGCCATATTCCCTTCTGTTATGAATACCTTTTTTGTGGGTTTATTTGTTGAACTTTCTTCCTGCTGAGAACTTTGCCTGTCAGTCTTTTTTTCTTTATGCTGATCTGTTGCTTACTTTCTGACTCCTCTTTTGATGATGGTTTCCTTGGTATTTAGCCCTCAAAGTGGTTTCAACCTTCTTCTCTTTCACCTGCCTCAGTCTGTGTCCCAAGTGACTTCTTGGGGTGGAAACAAATGGCCCCAACTGGATTCCATTCCCCCGTGCTTCAGGCCAGCCTGGTGGATGCACACACACACTGGCATCCTGTCCCACTTTCCTGTTTCTTAGGTCTTTGGCTGAGTTGCTGTTGCAGCATAGAGAAACACTGAGCTGCAGATGTAGCCACAGCAAGCTTCTGCCTTTTGGTTTTCTCTGCCTTTAGTTCCTGAAATTTAGTTTCATCTTTTGCTAGAGCCAGGCTCTCTCCCCCTTTTCTCTTTTGAGCGATCTGCCCTTCTTGGTCTCCCCGTGGGTTCTTGCTCAGATTTCTGCTTCATGAAACTTTGAGATTTAGAATGATAAATTAGATCTCCAGACCAGATCTCTGGTCTTTAAGGATGCTACTTAGCATAGTAAGGAAATGCCAACATTTTTTTCTTATGCTTTCTGCCCTTCAAATAGAAATGTGTCACATTTTGTCAAACATTTTGAGCATCTAATGATATAGTCATGTGGTTTTTATTATTCTTATTGTTATAGGATTCTGTAATTTTAGTTTTCTTTATATTGACTCAACTCTTCATTCTCAGTACAACTCTTACCTGATCAAAGTATATAATTGGGGGGGGGGCTATATGTTGTAACCTCTTTTCGCATTTTATTGGAAATTTTTACCTTGATTTTCATTAGGCATATTGGTCTGTAGTTTTCCTTCTTTGCTTTGTTTCTTCCTGGGATACATTTTTTAATATTTTATCATATAAAGCATCTGGAAAGATTCCTTTTCCTATTTTTCTAAATAGTTGATATAATATGGATTTTTTTTTTTAACATTTGATGGTATGAACTTTTAAAAATCCATTACTTTTCAAGATCTTTTCTTTTGGTAAGTAATTTATGGAAAGTGGAAATGCTTCTCTCTGTCCAGAGTCTCCCTCCATGATATTTTGTTCTGTTCATATGGGAATTTCAGATAAATTTTCATTCATTGCACTTGTTACCTATTGGCATATAATTGAACAAAATATTTATACTGGGCATTGATTTTTTTCTTTTTTAAAAAAATCATAGTACCTAATTTTTTTTAAAGCTCTTTATTTTTACCTTTTTTCTTTCAATTTTGTTAAGGTCTTCTTTGATTTTGAGAATTTCTAATTTGGTATTTAGTGGTGTATGTCAGATTGGTTGCAGTTTTTTTTTGTTGTTGTTGCATGCCTGATTCATTTTTCTGGGGTTTTTTGTTTGTTTTTTAAATTACATTGAGGTCAATAAAAAGTATATTTAGTATTTCTACTTTCTATATGCTTTGAGATTTTTATTCTCTTATACATGATCAGTCTTTGTGAAGGTACAGCACATAACTGAAAGATAAATACTTTTTCTCATTTCTTTTTGAATAATGGTCAAATAACTATTATATCGCTTTTCTGAAATTCTGTTCAGGTCTTTAGAATTCTTGTTTTATTTTTGTTAGATGTGTTTAGTCCTGAAAGGGAGTTCATAGAGGTTCCCAACATTTTAGCTTGGCTCTCTGTTTCTTCCTGTGATTAGGTTAATTGTACCTTTAAGTACTGAGATTCTGTGCCAAAAGAATCTCTACCTCTCTCCTTCCCCGAATCCAGATCATATGTAATAGAGAAAGGAAATGAGCAGGGGCAGAAAGGAAACAAAATGACTGTTATTTGCAGATGGAATGATGTTCTATCTAGAAAATTCTTTAAAAGTCAATGAAATTAATCAATAAAAATGATATTAAATATTGATATTATTTGATTGCCTCTGGTAGCTTTAACCATAATGTTAATCTATTTTAACCTTGTCTATTTTTATTGTCCCCTTGTCTAATATTTATGATTGCTACACTTGCTTTTTTGAGTGCACTTGAGGCACAAGTTCTGTTCGAGTCCTTTATTTTTCACTGTTTGAATCTGTTTCAAATGTGTTTCTTTTAAACAACATGTAGGATTCTGCTTTTTAATCCTTTCTGCTTGTCCTCTTGTCTTTTGTAGGTGAATTCAATTCGTTCACACTCATGGTTGTGACTTTTAATTGTATATTTACTGAGGTTTGCAAAAACCTTTTTGTTTCTTTTTGTTTGACTCCTCCTCAGTCTCCTTCGCTGGTTCTTCATTCATGGCATACCCACTACACATAAGTATCTTCCAAGGCTATCCTGGACCTTTTCTTTCTATCCTATAGTCTCATTAACTTCCATGGGTTTAGTTATCATGTCTGGGTAGATGATTCCTATTTCTGTATATCTACTCCTAGTCTCCATCTCTAGTCTTGCATTATCAGCTGTGTTTTTGATATCTTCAACTAGGTGTTTCTTAGGCTTCTCAACCTCAGCAAATCCAAGAGAGATCTCTTATTTCCTTATCTTTCCCCCTAGAAAACCCCACATTCCAAACTTTTCTGTTACTATTGAGGCCACTAATATCCAGTTACCCAGGATTATGGTATGTTAGAAACAAATTATGCCCAAGCCCATTCAAGAGATGTGAATCTGGGGACTATGATTTTAGTTTTTCTCAAGGTTTTCTACAGAAATGTATGTTACACAACTGCGTCCTGCCATTTGGGGCTACAGTGGGACTTTAATGATTTTTATGTTAAGTTTGGGAATACTTGACTCCTCACTTTCCTTCATCTCCCATTTCTAGACCATTGTTACGTCTGATTGCTTCTTCATTCTACCTCTACTTTTCTGAGTTCAACTGAAACATAGTAGATGTTTGCTCCTGCTCTTTTTCTTAATTGTATGATTATTTGTTTCTTGAGAAGGACAAAAAGAAAAAGACATATTATTGGATTCTGACTTCTAATGTGTTCTGCTATTTTCCTCTTTGAAGATATCCATTACATTCACAAATATGTTCATAAATCATATCCTGTCGCATTATAATTTTTCCTCTCTTTGCTTCTTGTTTCCTCTTTAAAAAAAAGAGGGTCATGGGGCAAACTTATGCTTAGTACCAATCGTTTATGCTTGATGCAACCTGCTTTTGTTTGTCTACCATTCTCTTTCACTCAGCTAGACCCCAATCATAGGCTTGTACACTTTCTTTTTTTAAACCCTTCTTGTGATTTTCCTCTTCCTCTTCTCCTCCTCCCTCAGGTTGGATTTTAGTGAAGAATGTAAACTTTGTTTAACATTAGGAACACTGCAAGCATAATACTTTTAATAACAAGAACAAAATCATATGACTAGGCAGAAAAAGCTTGTAACAAAATATAATACCTGTTTTATTAAAAGTATTAGAAAACACAGTAAGAGATAGACTTTCTGTTAAAGATGGTAATTAGTATATAGCTAAAATCAAGGGCTACCATCGTATGTAATGGAGTAAAAATAGAGGGTGTTCTAATTAGACCAGGGCTAAAATAAGGAGATCCATTGTCAACATTACCACACAAAATAATGTTGGAATGGAGTTGGAAATATAGAATATAGTTGAAAATGTAGAAATATAGTTGAAAATAGAGTTGGAAACTCTAATAAGAAGATAAAAAAAGGAAAGAAATAAAGAAATTGAGATCTAGCCAAAGAAGAAACAAAATTGTTACTTTTTTCTTTTTTAAAAAATTATTTTAAAATTTATTTTAGTTTTCAATATTCACGTTTTTAAGATTTTTGAGTTCTAAATTTTCCCCTCTTCCTCCCTTACCTTGCACCTCCTTCCTCCCCAAGATGGCATGCAATCTGATATAGGCTATACATGGTATACAATCCTAGTAAGCATATTTCTACATTAATCATATTGTGAAAGAAGAATCAGAACAAAAGGGAAAACCACGGGAAAAAATAGTATGCGTTGATATGCGTTGAGACTCATAGTTCTTTCTCTGGATGTGGATAGCATTTTCCATCATGAGTCTTTTGGAGTTGTTGTAGATCATTGAATTTCTGAGAAGGGCTAAGTCTGTCAAAGTCATTGCGCAGTATTGCTATTATTGTGTACAGTGTTTTTCTGGTTCTGCTCACTTCACTCAGCATCAGTTCATGTAAGTCTTTCCAGGTTTTTTTGGAATCATCCTGCTCATCATTTCTTATGGAATAGTATTCCATTACATTCATATGCCTCAACTTGTTCAGCCATTCTCCAATTAATGATTATCCCCTTGATTTCCAATTCTTTGCTACCACAAAACTTGGTGCTATAAATATTTTTGTACATGTTGGTCTTTTCCCTTTTTTTATGATCTTTTTGGATACATATCTAGCAGTGGTATTGCTAGGGCAAAAGGTATGCACAGTTTTACAGCTTATAGCTTTTTGGCATAGTTTTATAGCCGTTTGGGCATATTACTTTTTTAAGTGACATGATTTGTAGAATTCTAGAGTCATCTAAATTTGATTGAAAATACACTTTAACAAAGTTCCACATTATTGAACAGTCACAAAAGTCATCAAAATTATGGTATATTATCTATAAAATCCAACAGAAAGAGACAGGAAAAGACATTTCATTTAAAATTTCTAGAGAATACATAATGTACTTAAGAGTCAGCCTACCATGTTATAATGATAAACTATAGACTATAACTACACCCAGACAATAAACATTTATCAAACATCTGCATGTGCCAGACGCTGTACTAAGGACAGAAAATAAAAATGTAAAAAAGTATGACAGTCTTTGCCCTCTGTGAGCTTTCAAACTAACGGAGGAAGACAACACAGAAAAGGAAACTGAAGAGGCGTTGGGGAAGTTATGGGGCCTGTTTGAAAATAAAGACAAATGTAAAATAACTGGAGAAATATTAATTATTTTTTTAAAATTAGCTTTTGTTTATTTTTAGTTTACATCATTTATTTCCTCAAGATTTTGAGCTACAAATTTTCTCCCCATCTCTCCCCTACCCACCACCCCAAAACAGTGATCCCACTGTATATACCCTCCCCAAATCTGTTCCCCTCTGTGTTCTCCGCCAGCACCCCTCTGACTTTCCAGTAGGGCAAGATGGATCTCCCTACCCCAGTGCCTGTATATGTTATTTCCTAGTTGCATGTAAATAATAATAATAATAATAATAATAATAATAATTATTATTATTATTATTATTATTATTATGTATATATTTTAACATTTGATTTTAGAACTTTAAATCCTAGATTCTTTCCTTTCCTCCCTCATCACCTACCCCCACTGGAAAGACAAGCAACTCAATACAGGCTGTACTTATACAGAACATCTCCACAATGGACATATTGTGAAAGACTGACTATAATTCCCTCCTTCCTATCCCTCCCCCCACCTCTTCCATTCTCTACTTTGTCCCTGTCCCTTTATAGAAGTGTGTGCTTCTTTACAACCTTCCCCCCCAACATGGCCTCCCCTACATCATCCACTCTCCTGTAGGGCAAGACACCTGATCTAGAGTGTATGTCATTCCTTTCCCAAGCCAAATTCAATGAGAACAAGGTTGACCTATTCCATTTTGCCTTCCTGTTCTTCCCCTCCATTGTATCAGTTATCCCTTGCCTCTTCTATATGAAATGATTGACCCCATTCTGTCTCTCCCCTATCTCGTCTCCTTCTATTCCTCTCCTACCTCTCAATTTCACCTTTTAAAATATCATCCCTTCTTATTCAGTTGATCCTGTACCCTCTGTCTATGTATACATATATACACACACTCACATATGCATTGATACATATATATACCCTCCTATATAGACATATGTGTATGTATACATATATATGTTATATTCCCTTCAACTATCCTCATACTGAGAAAAGTTTCATAAGTTACAATTATCGTTTTTTCATGTTGGCATGTAAATAGTTCAACTTTGATAAGTTCCTTATGATTTCTTTTCTCTTTTTACCTTCTCATGCTTCTTGTATTGGAATGTCAGATTTTCTTTTCAGTTCTGGTTTTTTCAGCAAGAATTCTTGAAAGTCCTCCACCTCATTGAATGACCACATTTTTTCCTGAAACATTATACTCAGTGTTGCTGAGTAGGTGATTCTTGGTTTTAATCCTAGCTCCCTTGATCTCTGGAATATCATATTCCAGGCCCTTCAATCCCTTAACGTAGAAGCTTGCTAGATCCTGGGTTATCCTGATTGTGTTTCCATAGTATTCAAATTGTTTTTTCTTGGCAGCTTGTAATATTTTCTCCTTGATCTGGGAACTCCGGAACATAGCTATAACATTCCTAGGAGTTTTCTTTTTGGGATGTTTTTCAAGGGGTGATCAGTGAATTCTTTCAAGCTCTATTTTGCCCTCTGGTTCTAAAATATCAGGGCAATTTCCCTTGAGAATTTCTTGAAGGATGCTTTCTAAGTTCTTTTTTTCATCATGGCTTTCAGGTAGCCCAATAATTTTTAAATTATCTCTCCTGGATCTATTTTCCAGGTCAGTGGTTTTTTCAGTGAGATTTTTCACATTGCCTTCTATTTTTTCATTTGTTTGGATCTGTTTAATAGTATCTTCATTTCTCATAAAGCAATTTGCTTCCTTTTGCTCTACTCTAATTCTGAAGGAATTATTCTCTTCAGTGAGCTTTTGAGATTGTTTTTCCATCTGGTAGATTCCGTTTTTTAAGGCATTCTTCTCCTCATTGGCTTTTTGGGCCTCTTTTACCATTTGAGTTAATCTATTTTTTTAAGGTGTTAATTTCTTCAGTCAGATTGTTGACTCTATTTTCATGATTTTCTTCCATCATTCTCATTTCTCTTTCCAATTTTTCCTTCACTTCTCTTATTTGGTTTTCAAAGTCCTTCTTAAGCTCCTCTATGGATTGTGACCACTTTACATTTTTCTTGGAAGCTTTTGGTGCAGGAGTTCTGACTGTGTTGTCTTCCTCCTGTTCGATGCTTTGATCCTTTTTGTCCCCAAGAAAGGAATCTAAAGTTGGATTGCTGTGCTTGCTTTGCTTCCTTTGCTTCCTTTGCCTGCTCATGTTGCTAGCCAGTTACTTGACTTTTGGGCTCCATAGAACTTTGCTTTCAGCGGGGAGACATTTGTGCCAAATTGCTGGAGCTATTAGGCGGCCACCGTCTCTGCAGCCCCCTCCAGCTTTGGCTCACTGGTCACTCACCTCAGGAATACCACCCAAGACCATGATCCCAATCCAGGCAGGTTAAGGCAAGAGTACTTAGCCTCTTAATGATTGCTTGGCCTCCCTGTAATCTGCAGGCCAGGAGCTTTAAAGCAGCCATGTGCAAGTGGCTGCAGGGCTGCCACTTCTGCTGCTTTCTTGCCCTTGGGGGCATATGGCCAGACCCTTTTCTCTTCCCCAAATTTAGCTGAGTTCCACCGACCTTTCACTTTGTCCTTGGCCCTTATGGGTTGATAATTCTGGAAACGACCACAGCTGCTGGTGATCTACTCTCCTGAAAGCTCCAGCCAGGGTCTGTCCTAACCACCCTGGGGCTAAAGCCGCAGGTTTGGCTCCCAGCATGCTGCGATGAACCCTTCCTGTTTGCCTGCTGGGTTGCCTTTAGCTGGAGCTTTGTTTCTCTGTCATTTTGTGGGTTCTGGAGCTCTAAAATTTGTTTAAAGTCATTTTTTTCTAGCTTTTTGAAGTGGTTATCGGGGGAGCTCATGGAGTTCTCCTGCTTCTATCCTGCCATCTTGACTCCACCCCCTGAAATATTAATTATTCAAGTGTAGGCCAAGCCAGTCTCATAAAATGACAATATTTCTTAAGTTAATTAATTTATTCAGTACCCCGCAAATTAAACTATCAAGTGATTACTTTATAGAGTTAGACAAACTAATAAAACTCATCTGGAGAAACAAAAAGTCAAATATCTCATGATAAATAATGAAAAAAAGTGGTAAGGCTGCCTAGCAGTCCCAGATTTCAGGCTACACAACAAATCAGCAATCGTTAAAACAATATAGTATTGGTTAAGAAACAAGGAGGTTGATTAGAGGAACAGATTAAGTATTCAGCATACCAAAAAAAAAGGTATACAGTGGTCTAATGTTTTCTAAACCTAAAGACCTAAACTAGTAAGGTAAAATTACCCACTTTTTTACAAAAACTTCTGGGAAAATTAGAAATTAGTTTGGCAGAAATTAGGTACAAACCATCATCTCACACCGCATAAGCTTTAAACGGATACATGATACAAAACTACATCATAAATAAATTAGAGGAAAAAGGAAGAAATTACCTATCAGAACTTTATGGTGATTTTTTTTCCAGTGGGGGAGGGAAGCCTGCAGGAGGGAGATAATATACTTGTTAATTGAAAAAAATAATTTTTTAAACTAAGAGATTTTATTTATTCTTATTAAAAGTTCTCATAATAAATTTTGTCCAACATTCTTACCTGGTGACATCTTTTTGGAAACTGTTCTCTGTCATGTGGTGTTTGCTCCCTTTTTGAGTTTTATATCATTTGCATATTTCATAAGCATGGCATTTATGCTTTTGTCAAAATCTTTTATATGAATGTTGAAAAGCCCAGCGCCAATCATTGATACCTGAGATACTCATTTGGTAATCTTCCAAGTCATCATGGAACCATTAATTATTTATCATTTGTATCTAAAAATTCAGTTAGTTCTGAATTTGTCTAAAGGAACTGTTTTCTAGCCAACATCTTTCCATCTTTTCTATATGAATTTTTAAAATCTAGGCAGAGGTACAGTGGATACAGTGCTAGGCCTGTTGTCAGAAAGACTCACCTCAAATTCAAATCTGGCCTTAGATACTTACTATCTGTGGGACCCTGGGCAAGTCACTTGACCCTGTTTGCCTCAGTTATACATCTGTAAAATGAGATGAAGAAGGAAATGACATTCCATCCCAGTTTCTTTGCTGAGAACACCCCAAGTGGGATCACTAAGAATCGGACACTACCGAAGACCACCACCACCACCAACAAAACATAATGGTGATATTTTCCTGCCTGTCAGTTTATTGAACTTGTCAAAAAAGGAAATGAACTTAGCGTGCCATGATACAATTTTGATGTTGGCTTTTGTGATCACTTCCCTTTCCAGGTGTTCATTAAGCATCTCTTATGTAAAGTTGTAGAATTTTTCTAGAAATTGAAGTCAAATTCTGTGGTCAGTCGTGTACATGCAGACTTGAAAATCAGGAAGATGTTTGTTATCCTCCAATCCTCAGATCCTTTCTGGGATCATGATGTGAGTTCAGTGAAGTAGAGATGTCTAAAAAGGAGCAGATCCTGAGGCTGAAAAAGGAATTGTAAGGTCAATATGTTCGAATAGACTATTTGAGATTTAGGATCATAGCATAAAAAATCTAAGCTATAAAGGGCCCTTGGAGGTTGTTCTGGTTCAACCCCTTCCCTTTTTTGAGGCCTAGAGAGTTAGCTGGGGCCACACTGGATGTAAATGGCAGAGTAAGGTTTCAGATTCAGGTCCTGTGACTCAAGTTCAGGCCTCCATGTTTATCCCTCTTTGTATTGCTCCAGATTGTTTCCCCAACAGTTTTAGTTTTAGATTTGGGGTGTGGTTTCTTGACACAGCCGGATGAGGCCAGGAATTGTGATCTTAACTGCCATGGTGTTAGGGATTATTTCACCATACATTTTCTTTTCAACCCCAAAGCCACATACCTCTGCTATAGTTTTCTCCTTTCTTGAACTCCCCTTTTTACATCCCCCACTCTTTGGCTACTCCCCCATCCCCTTTCTTGTTGTTAGCTCTTTGCTGGAACTGAGTTCTAAAGCTTTGATGACAATGCTTTTGGCACTGGAAGAATGCAATCAGGAAATTAAATAGTAAAATTGTTGCTTCGGGAATGTTACTTGGGTCCTCTCAAAGGGGAAAAATATACTCCTAACACAGCAGTCCTCAACCTGTGGATTGCAACCCCTTTGGGGGTCAAATGACCCTTTCACAGGGGTCACCTAAGACCATCGGAAAACACATATTTCCGATGTTCTTAGAAACTGAGACACCGCTCCTCTATTGGTTTTCAGGTGGGTCCGCCCACATGCAGATACATTGCGGCATTAGGAAGGTTGAGAACCACTGGCCTAACAGCTGAGAATAATATTATTTTATGTAGTGTTTATAAGTGCTAGACTTGGATAAGAAGGCTTGGGTTTGAGATGTGATTGTTCCAATTTAATTGTGTGACCATGAGCAAATAATTACATCTAAATTTTCCTGTATCCGCAATGAGAATTATAACTTCTTCCTCTGTCTTTATGTTCTAAGTTATTTTCAAGAAAGTATTTTTGGTAATTGCAAGGGGTTTGGTAGTTGTGAACCACTGTTAAACGTTAGCTACTTTTCAGTCTCTCTAAAGAGAGTGTGCAGAGAGGTTAATTGTTCTGTGAAATCTGCCTTCTCATATACACTCTATACTTTGGCATCACACAAATTTTCCTGCTTAAACTTCATATTTTTAAGTGGACCTGAATTGTAATAATGAGATTATATTTTGAACTTCAAAGCATTAGGCAGATTTAACTTTAAGATTAATGGATAGATGAGGGATTATTTCTATTTTATTGTCTGGGTCACGCAGTCAGAAGGATGTAGATTGTGTATTATCAGGAATGCTTAAGTAATTGATTTCTCTACCAAATGATCAAATGAAAATAAAAGAACCTCCTTTTTGTTTTAGTTTGACTTTAATGATTTTGTGAAAAATCCTGATGGGAATTTTAAATTATGTAGTATTTCATTCAGTAAGGGCAGTTTCAAGTCAGACAATCAGTAGTTGAATGCTGCATTCATTATAGAAAGGGATAAAAGCTGTCCTCCAAAACTTGAGCACCTGGGAATGATAGTAAGTTCTTGGCTTGAAAAACACATTTTTCATGGAAAAGATGCAGAAATTAAATGAGACATCCAGCAGATACAGAAAGCAAAATAATACCTATTACCTAGCTACTCAGGATTTTTGGTTTATTCTACTCCTCAACCATAGTTTCTGTGGCATAGTTCTACATAAGAAAAATGTAGCAGTTCATACCCCCTGCCCCCCAGACATCCTATGTGTCTTAGACATAGAATGAAAAAAAAACAGTGAAATGCTTACCCTCCCTACCCCCAATTCTAAAAAAAGATAAATGCATTTCTTAATTAAATTCTGAGTGAGTGAGTCAGACTAATTTTAGGCTTCTCTGTTACATTTTATACTGTTAACCATCCTCTCCTTTTTTTCTCCAGGTATTCATGCTCTTTGTTTCTGATACCCCTCTTACCTGTCCGATCACCCGTTCCTTTTCCATTTCCTTAGCTGGCTTCTAATACATGCTGTGTCCTGTAATAGTGGTATTCCCCAAGGTTCTGTCCTAGAACCTCTACACTCTTATATCTGTAACCTCATCAGCTTCCATGCATTTGACCATCATCCCACGGCATCTTTAGCCCCAGTCTCTCCCTAGCTTCAGTCCCTAATCACCAGTTGCTTGTTGGATATTTCTAACTGAATGTCTCAGAGACATCTCAAACTTAAAATATCTGAAATATTTTATTAAATTAAATATTTAAAAATATTCCAAATTTTCCTATTTCTGTTGAAGGCACCATGATCTTTCCAGTCTACCAAATTCATAATCTCAGCATTTCCTTACTCTCTTTTTGTTACCCTGCATATTCAGCCAGTTGCCAAATGTTGGTACCTCTCACAACTAGACCCTGTTCTCCTCTCACAGCTACCACCTCAGTTCAGTGGTACTAATAACCTCCCTCCCTAGATTATTGCAGCAGACTCCTAATTGGTCTCCTTGCCTCAAGCCTCTCCTGCTTAAGTTCATCCTGCACACCTCTGCCAAAGTCATTTTCAGAAAGCACGGACTTGACCATGTCATTCTTAGTCTCAGTCATTCCAATGATTCTCTGTTGTCTCTAGAATGAAAATACAAATTGTTGAGCTTTTAAAACCCTTTATTACATGGTTTCCAATATATCTTTCCATTCATGTGAGAAATTACTTCCCATTTCCGCACTCTGGTATCCATCCAAAATAGCCTTTTTCTTGTTCCTCGCAGGTAACACCCCATCTCCTATTGCTGTGACTTTGTACTATATGCCAGGAATCCGCTTTCTCCTCTCCTCACGACCTAATGTTATCTCTTTCAACATGCACCATCTTCTACATGAAGCCTTTTCTTATCTCCCCAACTGCTGGTGCTTTTCCTCCCAAATGACCTTGTATTTAACCACTTTGTATTTATTTGTACTTATTATTTTTATCTTGACTCTGTGTATGTGTTTATATAGTCTTATCTCTATTTGAAAGTAAATTCTTTGTGGGCAGGGATTTTTTTAAATTTTTGCTTTTGTATTCTCAGTACCTGGTGTATAGTAAATGCTTCATAACTGCATGTTGATAGATTGAAGACAGGTGACATACGGGAACTGATGGGATACATGATTGATACTGTGAATGAGGAGGGATGGGTAAGTTTAAATAGAGAAATTCGCATTTTGCAATGGGTAAAGGGAAAGGAGAGGAACACTTTCAGGTGCTTAACAAGCAAGGAATTTTGTGTATATGTGAGGTCAGTGACAGAACTTCTTTTTATTTTTTAATAGCATTTTATTTTTAACAATTATATATAAAGACAAATTTTAACATTCGTTTAAAAAACATTTTTGAATCCCAAATTTTCTCTTTCCCTCCCTCACTACCTCCTTCCTTAAGACAGTGAACAATTTGATCCTGGCTTCTTTCATAAGTATTCTTTTTTTTTTTTTCTATACTGTTTGCTTTACCACAATGTGACTTGGAAGTTCAAATGATGATTTACCCCATGTATAAATGGCTTAGAGTCTGGAGGACTGGTGTGTGACTTGGAAGTTCAGATGAAGTGCCCTATGTACAAATAGCTTAGGGTCTAGAAGATTGTTGAAGGTGATTCAGAACTTGCATCACTACTCACACAGAGGAGTCTGGTGCAGTTATTTTTGGTCTAATTTTTTTCCCCCTTCTTATAAAAGAAGTCCAAATGATTCAGATGGCTTATCTCAGCAAGTAGGGCACAAAGAAAGCAAAGAATGAAAAGAACAGAGGTTAATAGTATTTATATCATGTTACAAAAAACATCCAGAATTACTAAGAATTATATTGTGCCCTGTAAGTCAGTGGGAAAGGTTGAGAAATTCTGTGATGGCTGGAATTCCAGCCTTTTTGCTAATAACCTGGTATTTGATTATAGGGTTTTTTTTTTCAGCTCCCAAAATGGGGATACCTAACCCAATCCAGCTCATAGATATTAGAGTTAATTAATTAGAAATGTTTCGCATAGAGAAAAATCACAGTGTTTAGCATTCTACTTAGCTGTAATAGAATAATTTAGGTGATAGTGGGAGCTGATACTTACCTTTGTTTAGCATTTCCATTTTAAAAAAAAACAGATTCTACAAATTGACATATATAAGATTGTGGGAGAGTGTTTAAACTATCCAAGGGAAAAGATTATTTTCAAGTATTATAGAAGCATCCCTTTATATATTATTGATAAACTAATTAAGAGTATCAGTGTGCTTCTTCCCACAGGCTGCACTCCTCTGGACTTTATCATGCTCTTAGCAATCTTGTCATCCTGCAAGATCACAGAAATGCTGTAAGTCACACACCTCCTTAGTCTCCCTTTGCCCTGGGGCCCCTCCCTCCTTTCTCATTGGATAGGGTGGATGCTAGAGAGCCCTTCCCAGAGCCTCCATTTAAGAAGGATGCTTGGGGCAAAACATCTCTTCATTTCCCACCTGGCTGCCCTCCTTTGGACTTTATCATGCCTTCCTCCCTTCATTTCTCCCCTCCCCCACCTTTTTCAGTTTCTTATAATGTGTTCCTCCATTAGATTGTGAACTCTTGGAGAGCAGGGATATCTTTTGCCTCTCTTCTTTTCATTTCCCAGTGCATAGCACAATGCCTGACATACATAGTGTACTGGTTATCATTTTTACCTAACAGGCAGAAAAAGGTCCTGTATGCCAAACTAGCCTTTCTAAACATGTCTTTCTCTTTCGGGTTGCTACTTGTCACAGTGTATAGAACACTTAGCTTTGAATCAGGACTACTCACCTTCCTGAGTTCAAACCCATCCTTACTAACTGTGTGACCCTGGGCAAGTCACTTAGCCCTGTTTGCTTCAGTTCTCTCCTCTCTAAAATGAACTGGAGGAGGAAATGGCAAACCACTCTAGTAGCTTTGCCAAGAAAACCTCATATGGGTCATGAAGAGTTGGACAGGACTAAAACAACTCAACAGCAACAGCAAAATGGTTATTTGCAGATATAGTGTGTGAGAACCCACTCCAGGCCTACTGCTGTCCCAGTTTTAATTACATGCAATTGTCAGTAAGAAAATTCAATTTTATTTAAAATATGCTGTCATATTTTTCACAAATTCAGATGGATTTTCCCCTTAATTTGTGAGGTTTTGTTGTATTGATAATCCTACCAAAATCTTATTTTTATTACCTTAAAAAAATTACAGTCCCCCTTTGCCTTGACTTTTTCACCTCTATAAAGAAAGATGGGAAATAAGGCTGTCAGGGCTTTATGCATGCGTGCATTTTTATTTTTTAAAGAATCTGCCTGATCATGGTGTTATGAAAGACATTCTGAGTGACTAAAGGGAAATGAATTATTAAACAACTCTCAGAGTACCTGCTTAATATGTTCTATACTGAAGTCAGGCACCAAATATTCCTAATATTTATTGTGCCTTTTGTTTAATCACATCTGCTTAAACTGAAGCCTTCCTGCCTCATCAAGCACCATACTGACTCAGTGTAACAGGGATACTTATTACAAATAATGAATAGAATGCACATGTGATTACTATCACACAGATATGCATATCCTTTTCTGCTTTAATCATCTTTCTTTGAAATGTGATATTTTAGAGCCACCTCATGCACAGTCAATTAGGTTTTTGTTTTGTTATGTTATGAGCTGCATCAGTGGCAGGAAGCCAGGATGGTTTCCTTTATTAGCACTGTTTCTCAAATATGTGTTTGGAAGAGGGAGAGGCCAGGGAGACGAATATATCCGTTGTGAATGGTGACGGATTGCAGTCACTGATTGTTGTCCCTTGCTTTCATTTTAATATATTGATCTGCCATGTTTTAATTCATTTGATTCATTCCCAAGTTCAGAATCTGCACTTGACTGTTAATGACTTCTTTAACTAGTAAGAATTTGTATTACTTCGGGGTAATATCCTGATTTCCTTCAGGGACAGCTTCAATTTAGTTTGATTAGAGAAAGAAAATATATTTGACATAATTGTCCTGTTTATGCTTTGATCTGTGAGAGGTAACAATACATTACTGGAAATTGTTGCCCTTTTATATAGCCTTTGGAGGGGGCAGGGGGGGAGAATTTAAAGTAAATTTCTGCTTGATATTTTTCCCAAGGCAAATTGAAATGTTATTTTTTCCCCTTTAAAAATATTCCTTAACACCTAATTAAAATCAGTTTCTAGTTATCATGGAATATTTGAGTAGGAAGGGACCTTTGAGGTCATCTCGTTCTGCCTCTGTAACAGTAAGCACCCTAGCATGCCTAGGGCAGCTACTAGCACAGGTTCTTAGATCTGCTTTTCTAAAGGAAAGCAACTCAAAATGGGTTAACAATCTTACTTTAATCAAACATATCATTTACCTAGTTCAGG
>JAQQSV010002145.1:0-13398 GCA_028646515.1 Pseudochirops corinnae
AAGTGACATAGGAGAGAATAGACTGGAGGAGGGGGGACACACTGGGATGGCTGTTTTGGCGCAGTGGGTGGGGGAAAGAAGGGGAGAAAATATGTAACTCAAAATCTTGTGGAAATGAATGATGCAAACTATAATAAAAGCAAAAAAAAAAAAAATTAAAAAAAAATTGGACCAGTCAAATTCACCAGCATACAATCAAAGAATATACCTTATCTTCCCCTTCCCCTATCTTTTTTTTTTTAATTGAAACATTGTCCTTCTCTAGTCAAACAATTGTACATGATAGTTCTCTCAATAATCAAAGTAAGGCAATGCTGTTTTATTGTTAAAAATTCTTAGAATTCCAGAAGTGAGGTAGAGGCAGAGAAGAGGATCAGGGAGTAGGGCACCCAGAAGATAAAAGTGAATGATGAAAACTGAGGGACATGAGAGCAAATCCATTCTCTCTTATGATCTATCGATATTTCATTAATTTTGGTCCCCAATTAAAGATATAAGAGGTATTTTTTTTCAGGTAATTGGAATGCTTTGTTCAAGAGGTGGGCAAGTCACATTTTTTGAGCACATCTGAATCTGTTTAGTAACCAAACAATTTATATTTATATGATAAGTGGATAGTTTTTATTTTGGCTAACATTAATTATATCAATTGCAACTCCATCAAGTGACACTGAATAAATCTAGTGGAATTTAATTTCTACCTGAATGGAACCTAGACTTGTCTTGCTACATACAACATTCAGAAAGAAAGAAAGAATTTCAGGTCTTCTTTCAGTTTCTTTCTCTCATCAGTTCTAATTTTCTCTCAGTCATAAAATTTCCATCACCAAACATGTTTCAAATTCTTTTGTAATGAAAAAAAAAAGATTTCCAAAGACTGAAAATCAGGTGTTAGTAATATTAAACTTAAGGTAGCTTAAGTGCCATATGAATTTTTTTTAAGACCTTCTCAAATTTAAAATTGCTCTTTGGAAATAGAAGCTTTTTTGGAAATCACTGCCTATTATACCCGTCCACTGGGAAACAGTCAAGGCTAGACTGAAGCAATACAGTACAGGTGGTAAATCTAGTCTTTGGTGCCACATCCCCTTTATTTATGCACCCTTCTCTAACTATTATGCCTTCCCTTACACTCCTCAGGTATTCAATGTTCTCATGGCAACAGCTCACTGGAGCTCCTTGGAGAATATTCTGTACCAGAATTTTCATTTCTCCTTCCGTTCTCCCCCAACTAAAAAAAGAAAAAGAAAAAAGCAAGTCCTTCCTGCTTTTTCCTCATTGTGTTCCAGTAGAATATAAGCTCCTTGAAAGCAGGATCTATTTGTCATTTTGTTTCTGTAGTACAAGTGGTAGCATGTAGTACATAGCGCTTTGGTTAGAAAATACATCATCATGATTCCAGATGAGATACCCAGATTCAGAACACCCTAACCATTGTCACATGTAGACAGTTTTTTCTTATTACCCTATCTACAAACAGCCCTACATCTTGCCGCTCCATTCCACTTTCTCTTTCAGCCCTTACAGGTTTTCTTTGCTGACTTCTGTTTCTAAGCTTGGCTCCTCACCGTGCACCTCTAGAGCCCTCTCTGTCCTCTATCTCCACACAACATTCCTCTTCTATTTCCAGGTTTGTAGCCCATTAAATAAATTCCCAAATCTGAGGCAAGGTTTCCTAGGAGAGTCCCATGTTGTGGACTTTTTTTAATGGATTATCACGTGAGAAACACACTTGTGGGGATCACAGGACTTCCCAGTAGGGTCAGGGAGTGGGCCCAGAGCTTCTGCTGTCCACTGCTTCCCTGGGGCCCGTTAGGAAGATCCACATGATATACCCCTTAAAATGGCAAACCCCTTCTAACTTAAAGAACTCAGAAACAAAAGTGTTCAAAGGATGGTGTTTATTATACTTCCTTGCAGGTGTGGTGCTCACTAGGGACATACCCACACTGATGCAGAAGCAGCAGTGAGGTTCTACAATTTTGTCCTTCCTGGTAGACTTTGGGTTAGTCAAACTCTTCACTTTATTTCCCTACATACCCTCTATATATGCAGATTTTATGCAGATTACATAGGTGTGGTAAGGGGGATATGTGAGACCTGACCAGACCTGTTCTAAGGTCAGAGCAGTGCGCCACACCCCCACCTTTCTAGTTCCCTCTGGCCACTGTCATAATTCCAGGAAGACCAGGATTTTAGTAAAGTAAGATAATCGAGCTTCCCCACAGCTCTTGATTATCTTCCATTAACTTTTGTGGGAGCAAAACAAGATACCATTATATCCCCTCTTATAATCAGCTTTGTTGTCTTCTAACTACGGGCAGCTGAAGTCATACCAAAAGACCATCCATTAAGGGCAGAGGTTATTCCTATCCATATTACATTTATCAAAGTAATTTTATAAATACAATTAAAAAAAATTTTTTTTTTTTTTTACAAATATTACATTTGTGCAATGGAAACAAGAGATGCATTGCCTTGTAGCCATATGTCATGAATACTTTGAGAAAAGGACATGATGATACTGAATGTGACATTAAATAACATAAGGTATGATTGAATTTTGTTTCCACAGAAATTATAATTCAAACTGGCAGCTAATGTCAGGGACAAAACTGCTTATGGGGGCAGTGGGTGTTGGCCTCCTGAAAATCAGCCTATCTACTACTTTTCTTTGTTCTAAGAAGGCCTTTTTCCGTATATCAAAAGAACTGCCAGGTCAGGTCTCATTCACAAAGGTTGAGGATGAGATCCAGATGGGGTCTTCGATAATAAGACTTATATCATTGATACCCTGGGTTCGAATCTTCAAACTCATGCTTTTATCAATTCTCTTAGCAACTGAGGAAAAATCTTTCTCATGCTATCTGATGCAGACAAAAGGGGAGGAGACTAAAAGCATTTTATGGATGGGCCTTTCCTCTATTTAAATATAAAGACAACTGAAGATGAGAAGGGAGGGGGGAATTGAAATGTGGAAATGAGAAGGTGTAATCAAGGGGTGGGGTTTAGTGAACCCTGGAATACTGACCAATGGGATTCAAGGTGAGAAATTAGAATCTAGATGAATTATAAAAGCACTTTTGTAATTATCTTAAAGTGTGCTTGCACCTGGCTCTTCTTCACAAGAGGGTAAAGGCCAAGTTACCTGTCAGATAATGATGTGAAATAAAAATCTTTTTTTTTCTAAATTCATTCATGGCCAGGTAGAATTTTTGTTAAGACAGTTATTTCTAACAATAACATCACAAAAAATAAGACTATGTCTTAAGATAGAAAATGACTAGTCACCAATGTGGGATTAATTGCTAAATCTTTGTTTAGTCAGACCATTAACCTGTTCAAGTGAAGATCAAATCAATATCAACTTAAGAAGACTAAAAATAAGAAGAAAATAGGACATGCAATTAAAATAGCTCCAACTATATCTATTAAATCAAGTTACTGACACCAAAAAATGGGAAATGCATTACAGAACAAATATCAACAAGGATTCTCGCCATTTTCTACAGCAGATTAACTAATATAAAACAGAGGCCACAATAAAGAAACCAAAAGCGTAGAAACTATCTCAGTCAATAATCACTCTTAGTCAAGAAGAGAGATATGACCACCAAGGGCAATACCAATTCATAACAGGGACTTGTTCATGAAATATGAAGAGGTGGATGGTGAAAGATTATGAACAATATTGGCTTACAGAACAAAAAGGAAAACTCAGCTTTTGGAATGTTTTGTGAAAGACCCAATTAAATCAGACATCACAGGGACAGCATTTAAGAATGAAACTAGAAGTACAAGAAAGATAAAGAATGGGAAAGAGTTTGGATTTTTATAACAACCTTTTTTTCCCCATCAATGACAATAGATGTTCAGAGTTTGTATTTTAAAAGTATAATCCTCAATGTGCTACTTAGAGAAGTAAAAATGGCGCTAAAAGCAAAGACAAGAAAAGGAGCTGAACTAAACCAAATATACACAGGAAGCCTGTGCTCTATTATACAGTTTTGAAGGAATTAAGGATTTATCCTCATGATACCTGAAACAGGATAAGATTTCAAAAGATAAGGAAATATAAAAAAGGCTACTGAAAAGATATCAATAAATGCTAACTCGTGCCTCCTTTTCCATATCTACAAAATCTCTAGGAGAATAATCTTTTATATATGGTGATTTTCACTAGAAGAGTGAGGAGTGAACAGGCAAGCTTTTGCTACAGCGGACTACATCTTCACAGTTCCAAGTCAAAAAGTGAGACAATTTATTAACCATTTTTTAGTGTGCCAGACAGTAATCTAAGTACCAGGCATATAAAGAAAAACAAAAACACTGTCCCTACCCACAGGGAGTCCATAGTCTAATTGGGGAGACATGTAAATAGCTCTGTGCCTCGAAGACAATACAGAGAAGGTGTAAGGAAAGGTACTAATAGGTGGGGATAGAGGGATGTGCTGGTTTGGGGGGTGGGGGGTAGAGGGGTGGGAAGCCAAGTGGGGGAAAGAGTTGGGTAGGTGAAGGACTGGTGGAGAGACCAGAAAATGCCTCAATTGAAAGCTGAGGAGAAGAGAAGATTTCAGTGTATTTATTTTTTGTTGGCTATATAAGAAAATTATTTGGCAGAGAGAAAAGTGGCTTCAAAGGATCACCTCCAATAAGATGTTTCCTGTGAACATGCCAAAATTATAAAGATTCTTTGAAATATGAAATAGCAGATGTAAACCATGGTCATTGATACTGATTTATATCTAGTAAGGCCCAAAATAAGGAGATATGACTACCTAATGTGTTTGCTGCTATCCTGGTAGATATCCAGAGTTCAAATGAAGAGGATTTCCTTATGTGTGGAAGCATATTATAGCTACACACACACGCACACATGCACATACACACTTGTACATGCTCTAGCTGTTCCTTTTTTTGCAGATGACATTGTGTTGGATTTATCAAACTCTAGGACACTGTGTAACTTTTAAAATGAAATTACATTCGATAAAAAAATGAAATCATTATCATTCACAAGAGTTTGGCTTATTTGCATAGGAAAAACTAAGTGGATGAAAAATATCTGTTTTCTAGACTATGACATATAGTTGATAGACCATAGAGAAGACCCATCAGGATCTGTTATATTGGAAAAAGCACTGCAGATGATAAGAAACTGGGCCCACAATTGAATAGGATAAAGAAAGTAGGTTGGATTGTATTTGGGAAACTATGAAGTCCTCTTAAGGACTCCAAGCTTTTCCTTGAAAAACCAAAAAACAAAAACAAACCAAGCTTTGAAAATACGAATAAACTTCTAATGATGTCTATAGCATGAATCATGGAATAACACAGAGTAATGGTAATGGTAATTTGAAGATCTTCCCTGCTTGATAGGCTTAGGTGAATTTGAGGACCTTTCCTGATTTGAAAATAAACTCTGTCTTCTAATAGGCTACACATGTGGTCACATGGAGTCTGTGGGGGGAGGCTTGTTTTTCAGGAGGCACAACTTTTGTTACTTTTTTTCTGTCTGTATTTTTGTCTGCTTGTAAATTTTGTTTGTATCTTTTCTGAAGTTCAGGGTTCTGACTTTTCCCCCTGAACTAGGTAAATGATATATGTTTGACTAAACCAAGATGGTTAGCCCTTTTTGAATTGCTTTCCTTTAGAAAAGCAGATCAAAGAACCTGTACTAGCAGCCATCCTGGGTATGCTAGGGTGCTTGCTACTCCACACAGTTCTAAAGAATTAAAATCATAGGTCACTTAAAGGAAAATGGAAAGATGAAAAGAGGGCACGATAAGGCTTCAGCATGTCACCATTGAAGAATGATACAAAAGATATCATCAAAGAGATACATGACCAGAAAAGGAGGTGAACAAGGGATGAGAGATGACAATATAGGTGTTTTGTTGGTACCCACATAATTCTAAGGCCCCCAGAAGTTTAAGCCAATCCTTTGTGAAGGGGAAACCATACTCAAGAATCACAGAGGATTAAAAAGTATGGATGGGCTATGAGTTGCATCACTGCATGGGGTACCTGCATTGATGAAGGCACAATTCTATCCACATACCAAAGTAAGAACTATTACAAGAAATCATTTTTTTTCATAATCTCTGCTTTATTTAAGCATTTCAATTATGTGAAGATCTAAAAATCAGCACAGGCCAAATAAAAAATGATCAGGCAGGTAAAAATATTGTCTGTAAAAATCCATTTATCTTTTCTTGGCCTGAAATCACATCTGCTATTACCGTTCTGACCAAGCCTATTTCTTTAAATTAATGCTTTACTGTTAACAGTCAATAAGCATTTATTAAGTGTCTAAACACTGTATGGGTCAGTGATTATTCATGATATACTAATACCAGGCTTGTTTTTATTTTTAGGTCTAAAATTGTTTGCTTTTTATCAACCACCCCAAAAACATGCTACAGATTTTATGAAACTGAAAAAATTGTACAAACAAAATCAATGTAGCTCAAGTAGGAAGAGAAACTGTTAACTGGGAGAAAAAAAATAGTTGTATCACCTATCTGTGATATGTCTGAGAGATATTGTCAAAGATTAGTGTGATATTAAAAATAAAAGGTATCAATAAAAACCTGAAATTTTTTGAACAGGAAAAATCTGTTACAGCTGACTAAAATGGTTCTGAATAGACTGAATATGGGGTTTGAAGCTTTTAAAATAGAATACTTCATAACTATCTCCAAGGAAAGACTTGTAACAAGAAAAATAACGGAAATTTAAAAAAGATTTATATAACTCAGGACAGAGACAGCATTATTAGTGGGAAGAATACTTGTCATAGGCTCAGAAAGTCTAGATTTAGTTCCTAGGTCTGACATTTAGTAATGATGATATTAGTAGTTAACATTTATGTAGTGTTTGCCACGCACCAGACACTGTGCTAAGCACTTTACGATTAGTATCTTATTTGATTCTCACAACAATTCTTGGAGATAGGCATTATTATCATCTCCATTTTAAAGTTGAGGAAACTGAGGCAGACAGGTTAAATTGCTTGCCCAGGGGTTACAAAGCTAGTAAAATAAGACACATGATTAACAATATCGAGGACAGTATCTTGTCAGGTAGAGTGTGTGTGTGTGTGTGTGTGTGTATAAAAATATATATATGTATACTTATATATTTATATGTGTGTGCATTTATATATCGGTGTGTACTTATATATTAGTAAATACATAGTATGTATACATATATTCATATATATTTATGTATGTATGTATTGACAGAAGAGGAGAAAAAGTAGGAATATCATAAATGTTTGTTGAATTAGAATTCTTGTTAAAACTAGTATGTCCTGTTGTATAAGTCTCAAGATTAAAATCTCCATTTTGATAATGGTTTGCTCCTGCCTTCAGCACTGCCTTGTCTTTAACTTCATCTCTTACTCCCTAGAAAGTAAGTTGTGGGTAAAATGACGTAGTATTAAATTGAGAGAAATGGAATAAGACTTCATATAAAGGCTTCTGAAGTAATTATTTAATATGTTTGTTACCAGTGGCTTTTGGACTTGGGGATGAGTTTTGGTTGCCTTGGAATTCTTATGTCACATGTCATGTTACATATCAAATGTCATCCATAAGAGATCTTAAGACCACAGCATAAATTAGCTGATATCTCTCCTGTTACAGATGAGTTCTTTAGGGAGGTATAGTCTGAAAGTTAATAAAACCTTTTGGAATTCCATTAAAGAAAACCCTCAAGATCAGCTTACCTGATAAGACTATATGTAGGACCGTGAATACTACCTTAAAATCAGGGAGACATCCACCTACAAGGACAGCTTTAAATCTACAAACAGCCCATATGTTGGTCGAAAGGGACTAGACCAGCGGTTCTCAACCTGTGGGTCGTGACCTCTTTGGGGGTCAAACGACCCTTTCACAGGGGTCGCCTAAGACCATCAGATACATATTTCTGATGGTCTCAGGAACCAAGACACCGCTTCTCTATCTGTCTCCAGGAGGGTCCACCCACATGCAGATATGCCCACACACGAGTATTAAAGGGTCATGGAATTAGGAAGGTTGAGAACCACTGGACTAGACTAAGGGCTCTATAAAGTCACTTGAACTCCAATTTTTTTTTTAAATTTTGAACACAGAATGTTCTGCTTGGGAAAGTCCTTCTAAAATGAAGATAATAGTGTCTTGGTTCTTGCCTCATATTCCTACTTTTAAAATTATGGTAGCTGAATTTTTTTTTCTCCCTCACAAAATGGATAAAACTGCAAAAAGCATAGTATTTATGGAACAGCAGAATATGGTTAATGCAAGGCCCTTAAGCATTTAGACTGTTAATTAATTTATTGCTAAAGCATTGTTACAGTCTGTCTCATTACCAGGCAATCAGTAGGCTAAATTTTTCCTTTGAATACTTCCTCATTTTTCAGTAGGCAGTAGTTTCAAAGTAAATTCGTCTTACTGCCTGTTTTGGTAAAGTAGATAAGTGGGTAGTCTGCTGCTTTGCAAGCTTTCAGCTTTTAATTCACCAGAACTGTGTGGCTTCATTAACTTCCATTTGATTATACAAGATGGTTAGATTTGTCATAAGTATACAGAACTAGATGGTTATAGTTTCTGGCAATGAACAATATCAAGAATAAAAAATGTATGTGCCTATCACTTTATGACCACTAGAGAGAATGTCTCTCATTATTCAAGAGTAGTGGTGCTAGATTTTTATGTTGTAAAGGGTTTGTCATTTATATTCCCTGTGGTCGAAATTGCATATGGGGAAGGAAGGAAAGCAAGAGTCAGCTGATTAGCATTTGGGAGTATAACTTGCCTCATACTCACCAGCTGGCATCACTTCCCTTTTGAGAACTGAAGTGTTTTTTTGACGAAAATGCCACACTTAACAAGTAACCACTTTTTCCAACCTAAGCAAAGGTTGGTTTGATTTTTTGTTTTGTTTTGTTTCATTATTGTTTTTAAATCAAAAAGCAAAGGAAGAGGTTAGGAAATAAAATGCTTAGTGTTTTACTACTAATATGCAATACACAACAGACTTCTGCTGCTGGGAAACCACCAAATCTTGTCTTCTGTTGCTAAGTCAGCTAAGCAAGGCATCTGACATGACCTCTGTGGAACACTGACATCATCTGATCCCATGGAACTTAGTGATAGTACGAAAAATGACTAAGAACTTTAATAATGAATGCAACCACAGGATTTTATTTGTTACTCTCAGGATGTGACTTCCCTACCAAAGAATTAGTCTGTACCTTCATTAATCATGATTGCAATGCAAAAGTTCTTATAAAATAAGCTCATCAATTGCTCTGGTCCAAATTCAGTCAAACAAATATAACTCAACATCCATTGACTAGAGGTGGCAGATGGTTTGTTTTTAGTCTACAACTTCTGGCTTAGCAAAACACCCAGCGTTTATGAAGCATCTCTGTAACATTAATCATTTCTTCTATATAACACTGAAGCCTAATGAGGAACTTCAGCTTAACTGTAACTTGCCTTCCACAGTTGTGACATATGGAATCTGAGGGATTTGTGCAAAACCACAAAGCACATCAGTGGTAGAACGGGGATAAATAATCAAGTTGTGCTTCCTAGTCTTACACATGAGCCCAAAGAAAATTCACATTTTCAAAAGGAAGTATCCAGAACAACTAAATAAATGTCTTCTTTAGTTAAATGGTACTCAATCCTCAAGATCTAGCTTTTAGCTTTTGTCTTTACCACTATGCTGAAGCTGCTTGCTTCAAAAAAATCTATCACTACTTCACTGCTAAATCCTTTTCTTAGTGCTTATCTTTCTTTACCTTTCTGAAGCATTCTATAGTGGTAACTAAAACCTCTTTCTTGATTTTTTTCTTATATCTAGTGTCATTTCGTGTCTATCTAGAGACCTCCAGGGTCCCAGCAATTCTGAAATCTGGGTCATGCCATAGTATGCATGTTGTTGGAACTTCTAATAATTAGAGAACATCTGGATGCTATTTAGAACTCATAACTCTAAGCTTTGGCAACCTGAATAATTATTATTGGTAGGAACTTTGTATACAATAAATGCTATGAATCAATTAATCACAACCCATGGCAAGTTCAGTGATGACTGAGCAATAAAGTAGAGGTGAATGTCAAAGATTGGCTAATTCCAAATGGGGAGAGGGAGACAGAACTCAAGTACTATAAAAATTTCATTGTGTTGGCATGGGAAACACAAATAAGGTACACATAACACTAGTAGCCTGTTGTATAGTTTGTAGAGAGAGCCCTACTGATGGTCTATACATTGCTAATGACAAACGGTCCATATACGGAAAAAAAACCCCAACTATGTGGATAAAAATTTCTGTTGTTTAGTCTATGACATGCAGTTGGAAGGACAATCAACCTAGTTGAAAAACAATTATGATAACATCTGATGTTTACATATTGCTTTAAGTTTTGTAAATTAAGTGACAAAAATTATTCATTTACTCTTCACAACAGCAAAGAAGTTCCTGTAGGTAAAATAATACTCATTTTTCAGAGGAGGAAACTGAGGCTCAGAGGGATTACCTTACTTATTTATAGTCAGAGGATCAGAGATGGTATTCACATTAAAGTCCCACTAACTCCAAAACCAGTGCTCTTTTCACTTCTCTATGATTCTTCCATGACGTGAATTGCTGAAGGACAAATTAGATCCAGAATGGAACAGCAGAAAGAGAGCAGGTTGGATTAGCTTTGAGAGATTGTGCTTTCAATGTTCCTAAGGTGCTCTCCAGCAAAAACAAACAAAAATCCTTGTGTTTTTTTTAAAAATGTTTTCTAAGTCATGTGGCATGGTGGAAAGCATTGGAATACCACAATCTGCAAAGAATCAAAGTTATTGGGGACTCACAAGTCAAAGGAAAGATGCCCATTTACACACATCAGCAGGATATATTATATTAATGACCCCTAGGCATGAAGAAGCAAAAAGGTAATTGTCATTAATGAAAGGAGAGGAACCATTCACATAGTAAAAATTAAGGATAACAGATGGATAGCCTGAATACAGTGTCAGCACTAATGAAATATGAAAAATAAGGAGAGAATGACCTCTCTTGGAGGTTTGATGGAAGAACCCAGAAAAGCAATGTCCAGGATGAAGAGGTGTGGTCAAGACTATGATTTATGATTTGCATGGGTTGACGAAATACAAAAATGAGATCCTAGATCTAATGAAGTGTGGAAGTATGTGGCCATTTGTGTACCAGTCTCTTCCCCCTCCTAGGGGATAAGTCCACTAAGCACAGAGATTGTGCAACTTTTAATATTTTTATCCCTAGCAACTAGCTCAGAGTCATCCACATAGTAGGTCCTGAATAAGTATCAGCTGAACTGAACTGAGACCCTTAAAGTCTTCAGATCTACTGCTTTCTTTAAAAATATGTTAGAGAACTCAGTCTTCTTGTGATTTGGTAGACAGTCATGAACTTCCACAGGAGCTGACTATATTCCATAGTGTATTTAAGAATATTAGAAAATCTAATAGTTATCAGATGTCAAATTGATTTTTGGATTAGATTTGGCCCTTTCCCGGAAATTGGGGATTCTGCAGGTTAATGGAACAGGGGAATCAGTGATTACAGCAGTGGCAACAACAGAGGCTCATTCTTATGAACTATTAAATAAACTGGATAGTAAGTGATGCATTTTGCTTCTTATCATGCAGTCAGATAGTTTGTCTACATTCTGAATGACTATTTCTATTTATGCCAAATATCAGAATGATTGAGGAATGCAGCAGTAAAAACATCCATTGATATTAGACAAAGCTCGTGTAGAAAAGATAGACATGGGGGAATCTCAAATAAGGCGGTGAGTGAGCACAACACAAAAAGCTTTTCAGTACAGGATGGTCATTTGTGTGTGAGCTACAAGAAATCCTAGGAACAATAGCAATTACTAATGCATCGCTCTGATTCTGAAACATGGCAGCTGAAGAAGAAATCAAAGGGAATATTTTTCTGGTGGGGCACATGATGGTGACAGCCTCCCCATCCCATGATATAATTTAAGAAACTAATGATTAAACATTAAAGGAACAGTCTGTGCCTGGTACTGTGCATGTCTTCCTTCCCATCATGTTTTTGCCTTTCTGAAATTAATCAGAAGTGTTAAAGTCACTGGTTAGGCTCCTGGGGTGCTTTGGAGTCAGCCCAGGGCTTCTTCTGCCTGAGCTAGTCCATTTTCTAACCTGCTGGAGCTGTGATTCTTTTAGAGAAGGAGCACACTGTGGGGCCATGCATGACGTTTTATAACACAGATAGAACTATCTCAGGCTTTAGCAAGACGAGTTATACTATTAATAGGAACAGCAACAAAAAAATTTCAGTTTTTGAAATATTTGCATGATTGCTTCAAATTTTTAGAGAATTACTTCCCTTTAAAGAAAAATTCCATTTTTAACTTCTAGAAAATCAATAGTTTTACAGTAAAGATAATAGAAGATTTGTCTGATGTAGGAGAAAGAGTACTAAGCTTAGGGGTCAAAATATCTGTCGCATAACTAGCTAAGATGACCAAGAGAATATTACAATGCCATCGAGTTTGCTCTCTGATCTGTAGAAAGGGGATACTACCTACCTCAAAGAGTTGTTTTGAGTGGGAGTGGGGGCAGGGGTGGGGAGGGAAATGACAAATGCAGAACCAGCTCTTGAGACATGCAAAGACATTCTCTTCTTGCTGCCAATCCTACCTGTGGAACTTAGGGAGCTAGTTTGGGCTATCATGACTGGGTATAGTACTGGGAAATTGATGAAAAACCTATTATTGACTTCAGAGCTGAAAGTACTCATAGGACATGTAGCTAAGAACTGGGTTCATATACAAAAGGATCAATATACCCCTTGCTCAGCCCCTTTTGTATGATTTTACTCTAGAAGCAAGGAAGGAGAGAAATGCTGGGAGCAGCCAAGGAAGTAAAACTGGACCCTTTTTTCCTCCTCCCTGCCAGCTCCCTTGTGGCCCTGGGCCCATGGCACCCATTGCTTTGGAGTTGTTGTTTTTTTCCTCCTGATCTTAAGGCAGTGAATAACTGGAGAGATAAGTAAACATTATTACAACCTATGAGACTCAAAAGTTTGGGAGAGTCATCAGAGATCCCTCAGTAACCACATTCAGTAGCAGAAACCACTGGAGTATCTTTTAGTGTTGTTTTCATTATATATTATTACAGACATTCTGTATGTTATTCTGGTTCTTTTTTCTTCACTTTGTATCAATTAATAAAATTATTATGACATAATAAATCTCATTACATTTATATACCATCATTGAGTCAGACATTGTTTAATCAATCAGTGCCTTCTTTGTTTCCCATTATTTCAACAAAAAGTGCTGAAATGAATATTTTGGTATATATGTAAACATTCTGTCTTTGACCTAC
>JAQQSV010002145.1:13498-36144 GCA_028646515.1 Pseudochirops corinnae
ATTTAGTGTTATACCAATCATACTAGTAAGGAAACATTTTATACAAGTGAAAAAAATGGTGATAAAGATAATTATTTTGTCTGCATTCCCATAATCCCTTTAACAATAACTAAAAAATAAATTATCTGTGTCAATTCAATGAGTATGAGATGATACCTCAGGCTTTTAAAATTTCCATTTCTCTTTTTGTTAACGATATATATGTTTCCCTGCATTTTTGATAGTCTATATTTCTTCTTTTAAAAAGTTTCTCTTGGGGTGGCTAGGTGGCACAGTGAGTAGAGCACTAGCCCTGGAGTCAGGAGGACCTGAGTTCAAATCTGGTCTCAGACACTTAACACCAGCCGTGTGACCTTGGGCAAGTCACTTAACCCCAACTGCCTAGCCTTCCTCCCTCCAAAAAAAAAAAGCCAAAAAAAAGTTTTTCTTAAAAAATCTTTCTCTCACACATTTTATACTATAAGGAAATGGTTCTTAAGTCTTATTGTTCATTCCCTATTGTAATGGTAATGGAAATTTGAAGATCTTCCCAGCCCCTTGCATTTTGCAATCAAACAGGTACTTAGCACTTAGTTTCAAATCAAGTATTAAGACCCCAACTTGTGAATCCCACAGTGGGATGGACTTGCTGATGTAACAGGAAGGGGTAAGGCAGGGAGGAGCTAATCTGGAGGCTGGGCTGCTATTGCTGGAGAGAGAACTGACAGGATCCTGAGAACTTTTGAGAACTGCTATAAATTGAGAACAGAATGGAGAACAGAACTTGTGGTGCCAGAACATCTTCTGAGAACTGAATTGAGAACTTCTGAGAAATGAGAAGAGAGGAGAACTGGGAGGAGGCATGGCTGTGGTGTTGGTAGAGGACAGTACTTTTGTTACAGAAGCCCTGGGACTTTGCTGCTGGTTCAGAAGCCCTGAAAGAGGATTTTCTTGTTGTATGTTCACAGAAATCCTGGAGGAGGGTCTTGCTGACAATTTCAGGAGTCCTGGGACCATACTGATGATTTATGTTGAGTTCTCAGACCTTGTTGGTGGGTCTGAGTTGATTTCACAGGCAGAAAGTGAATTGATGAGGATGCCAGCAATGTGAATGCATGTTATTATGGCTTTGTTAAGCTTTGTCTTCCCAGGAATAGAAACAGTGAAGGACTTGAGGTGGACCATGTGTGAGATGAAAGCATTTGGAGTCTGAGGTCAGAAAAGGTCTTTATTCTTTCTCATGAGAAAGGACTCTGCCCCTGTTGCCCACATGGTGTCTGCCAGGGAGAGAGCAACAGGTAAAAGCAAGCCCATGGTTATATAACTTTCTAATGCAGAAACCCAACCCCCCAACTGGTCTTCACTCTCATTGGTAGGGGGGCTGGGCCACAATCTAAATGCAGGAATCTATCTCTGAGACAAAGGACCTGGAAATGTGTGTGTCCAATGAAAGGCCAGGAAAGCAGTCTTAACCTTATTTGGCATATCTTGTGCTGAGGTGGCACTGGGGAGGGTCTCCATTGCTCTAAAGCTGGACAAAGAACTGAGAGCTGTCTGCCTTTGAACCCAGCTGGCAGTTGGATAGATTAGGGCAGGAGCCAGGACCATGGAGGAAGAACCATGGAAGCTGAGAGCCTGCCTGGAGTCAAGATGAAAAGACCTCTCCTTGGGTATTTAATGCAAACTGAGAAGATCATGATTTACGAGGGGTGGAACATTTTGACCTTTATATTTTGATGACTGAATTAAGGACTTACTAATCAAGGATGATTGGAAACTAATCTCCAATTAAGAAGAAAGAAGACTTTTTGATTGAAGAGATTAAGACAATGTGACCTAGGGGTGGACTTTGTGATTGACTAAATGAAAGTACTTTGTTTAAAACTATGTGACCGCTTTGGTGAAAACTACATGGCCATTTTAGTGATAAGTTGTTATGTCATAACATTGTAAATGCTATATTTTAATTTCTGTGAATGTTTTGCCTTAATTTGTTACTGAATAAATAGAGAGTTTACTATACTGTATAATCAGAATCTTGAAAGCTGTTCACAGCAGCAGTCCTCTGGATAGCTGCTTATGCTTGATTTTACACCTATATATCTTGGGTTTTTGTTGTTCAGTCATTTTTCAGTTGTTTCCACCTCTTCAAGACCCCATTTGGGGTTTTCTTGGCAAAGATCCTAGAGTGATTTGCTATTTCCTTTTCCTTCTCATTTTATAGATGCAAATGGGGTTAAGTGACTTGCCCAGGGTCACACAGTTGGTACATTTCTGAGGCCAGACTTGAACTAAGGAAGATGAGTCTTCCTGACTCCAGGCTTGGCACTCTATCCACTATAACTGCCCCCATATATTTTAGATATTAGGATTTAACAGAAATATTAGATACAAAGAATTTTTTCCTGCTTGACACATTCTCTTATTATTCCAATTGTACTAATTTTGTTTGTGCCAAATATTTTCAATTTTACAGAATTAAAATTGTTAATTTTTGTTTTTCATTATCTTCTCTATCCTTTTTTTGGTTAGGCAATCTCCCCCAATGATAATAGTGAAAACTACCTTTTACTATCCTTTTCTAATTTTTAAATGTTGTAACTTTTAAAATTTAGATCCTATTTCCATTTGGAGCTTTATTTTACCAAAAGTATAAGATGTTATTTGAATCCTAGTTTGTGCCAAATGACTTTTGCAATTTTCTCATAGTATCATAGGATCAAATGATCCTAGATTTACAACCAGAAGAGGTTGTAGAGATCATTACTCTAATCATTTAATTTTACAAAGGGGGAAACTGAGGCTAAGAGAGGTGGAGTGAGTTGACAAAGGCCACATGGATAGCAAATGACAGTTCTTGCAAACAGGTAGTCCTTTTCTTGGCATTTTGTGCTCTTGGGTTTACAAAACACAGAGCTACTACATTCATTTGTTTTTAGGTCTTGCTTATCTAGTATGTTCTGACAATTTACTTTTTTATTTTAAAATTTCTATTAAGTACCTTTAATGAGTACTACTTTATAATATAGTCTGAGTTCTGTTAATGATAGGCCTTTTTTGTTTTCATTACTTCCTTGAAATTCTTCACCTTTCACTCCTCCAAATGAACTTTGTCATTTTTTTTTACTTATAGGAAATAACTCCTTAATAGATAAGTGGCATGACATTAAATCTGTAATTAAGTTAGGTAGTATGGTATTGTCATTTTCATTACAATGATGTGCAAATATATTTTACCAAGTGCTAGTTACTATGGATTCCTAATAGAAATGATATCATCTTTAAAATGAACAGAAAACTGTTAGTACAGGAGAATGGCATCTTATCTTTTCAAAGTTAGGAAAACATATTTTAGTATGCTCTAGCACCTAGCACAATTCCTTATCTGTAGTGTTAGTTGGATTTTAAATGAGTTAAATGTTGCAGATTAGATCTGGGGAAAAAAGTTCACTAAACACAGCATATTTGTGATAGATTGCAGAAAAAAATACTACTTAGAATTTATGTCTTATATAAATACTGAAGATGAAATAACTTTCCAAGTTGTAACAATCCTCACAACTTAATTGTAAATATTATTCCCATTTAACAGGTGAGGGAATTAAGGCAAGAATTAAATACACATAAACAGCAGAACTGGGGAAAAAAAACTTCAATGAAACAAGTATAATAATAAGTTTATGCTTTGCTAGAGAATAAAAATGAAGAGTAAGACTAAGTAGAAAATTATGATAGCAATTTCAAGGATTATGTCTTCTCTGATGTTATATTCCACTGGGCAGAATAATTCTTTACTGGTTAAATTTAATCAAAATAATCTTAAACTGGAATGGAAGGAGAGAGAAAATTACCTACATCCATGCATCAAGCTGTATGTTATTAAGAGTTGCTATAATGTAGGAAGAAGAGAGGCAATAGCAGCATCTAAAAATTCTTAGACACAGTCCAAGAAAGGAGCCAGTAACAGAATCCAGTATCTCAGCTGTTTATATGCAAAAGGAGAAAGGCAAATAGGGATCCTAATTCAAGGAGGCAAATTCAGCCTCAAAGGTTAACTGCTACTTGGTAGGACTGAAATATTATTCCTTTTCCTTTATAAAAAGGGCAGAATGGGTATGACTAGGAGGGGTGGAGCAACATTATATATTTAGGAGATATGATCCTGGATCACTGCCTTTTTGTGGCAGAGAGTCTTGTGTAGCTCAATGAAACTATAAGCTATGCCATTCAGGGTTACCCAAGATGAACAGGTCATAGTAGAGAGTTCTGACAAAAGCTGATCCACTAGAGAAGGAAATGGCAAACTACTCCAGTAACTTTGCTAAGAAAACCTCATGAAGAATATAAAAAACAAAAACATTGTAGGTACTTAACAGAAGTAGAAGAGATTGAGAAAAGTTGGCAAGAATACACAAAAGAACTATACAAGAAAGATCTTAACATCACTGATAATCACCATGGTACATTTATTGATTTAGCACCAAACATCCTTGAAGAATGAAATCTCAAGTGGACCTTAGGAAGCATTGCTAACAGTAAGGCTATTGGAGGTGATAGAATTCCATCTGAGCTATGTAGAATCTTAAGAGATGATGCTGTTAAAGTGCTGCACTCAATATGCCAGCAAATTTGGAAAACTCAACGGTAACCACTGGATTGGAGAAGATCAGTTAACATCCCAAACCTAAAGAAGTCCAATGCCAAGGAATGTTCAAAGTAATGAACAATTATGCTCATTCCACATGCCAGCCAAATTAGGCTTAACATTCTGCAAGCTAGGCTTCAGTGATATGTGAACCAAGAATTATCAGAAGAGCAGGTTGGTTTTTGAAGAGGCAGAGGAACAAGAGACCAGACTGTCAATATTCACTGGATTATGGAGAAAGCAAGAGAGTTCCAGAAAAACATCTATTTTCATTTCATTAACTATACAAAGACTGTGTATATCGAAACAAAATGTGACAAGTCCTCAGAGAGATGGGAGTACTAGATCAATTTACTTGTCTCCTAAGAAACCTGTATTTCAGGTCAAGAAGTTACAGTTAGAACCAAACACGGAACAACTGTTTGGACAAAGACTGGAAAAGGAGTATGACAGGGCTGTGCATTGTCACCTTTTTTATTTAACCTATATGCACAGCATATCATGCAAAATGCCAGACTAAATAAGTCAAAAGTCAGAATTAAGATTGCTGGGAGAATATTAATAATCTCAGATATGCAGACTATACCATTCTGATGGCAGAAAGTGAAGAAATAAGAAGTCTCATGATGAGGGTGAAAGAGAAGAGTGGCAAAGCTGGCTTGCCAGAACCTTAAGATCAAAAAAACTAAGATCTTGGCATCTGGTCTCATCACTTCCTGGCAAATAGGGAAAAAGGAAATGGAATCAATTTCAGAGAGTATATTCTTGGGATCAAAGATCACTGCAGATAGTGATTGTAGTCAAGAAATTGAAAGATGTCTGCTCCTTGAAAGAAAAGATATGGCAAATATGGACAGCATATAAAAAGCAGAAACATCACCTTGCCAACAAAGGTATATGTAATCAAAGATATGGTTTTTCCAGCAGAAGTGTATAACTGTGAGAGTTGGACTATAAAGCTGAGTGTCACAGAAGCAACACTTTTGAGAGTCTTTTGGACAGCAAGGAGATTCAGTCAGTCAATACTTAAGGAAATTAATTCAGACTATTCACTGGAAGGCCAAATACTGAAGTTGAAGCTTAAATAATTTGGCCACATAATGAGAAGACAGAACCCATTGGTAAAGACCCTGATACTGGGAATGACTGAAGGTCAAAGGAGAAAGGGATGGCAGAGGATGAGATGGACAGATAATGTCATGGAAGCAACAAACATGACTTGGACAGTCTTCAGATAGTAGAGGATAGAAGGGTCTCATGTATTATGGTCTATGGGATCACAGAGTTGAATACATCTGAGTGACAGTGTCAAGAAATGTAGGAACCAGCACGGGAGAAGCATTATAACATCTGATGAAGAGGAGAGGGGAAGAAATAGGAGCAATACTCTCATTGTAGTATTTTTGTTTGTTCACAGCTATTTACATACCATCTCCTCCATTAAACTACGAGGTCCTTGAGAGCAGGCTCTCTAAAAATTGTTTTTGTCGTTTTTATCACCTTTCTTCACATTCCCAGTCTTTAGCCCACATCAGGCATGTAGCAGGCATTTAATATACTACAGATGATGTGGAGTGAAAGAATAAATATAACAGAAGTTTGAGAAACAGATTGTAAGCTTGGTCCAGAGAAATGAAGTAATTGTGATAGGGCATTTTAAATATTGTGATATTTGGTAATGTCTTCTCTCTGCTTAAAACAGGACAACTTAATTTCTTGACTTATCTTAATAATAACATAATTTTTCAAAAGGTGGAGAAACAAGGAGGGGGAACTCCTATTCTTGTTATGATTCTTACAGATAAGGAGGGACAGTTGCCAGAAGATCATGGGAACTTTAAGGAGAAATTACCTGTCCATCTTAAGAATTGTGACAGAGAATAGGCTAATTCACTTGCACCCATGGATATGTTTATTTTTTCTCTAGTGAGCCAGAATACACAATTAAGTAACGGCATTTAATGAACTAGCATAGTACGAAAAGTTGCAACAGAACATTCCCTCCATAAAGAAAAGCACACCATCAATGAGGACAGTAGGATCCTTAGGGATCACACATGACAAGTTGATACATAGGGAATATTTATGACCAGAGCACATGTTAAAAGGGCAGCCCTTGTTTCTAATGCTGTAAGAACACTGATGTGTTCTGATGGTGTCATGGTGGTGCTCTCATTGGATATGCTCCCTTCTAGGCTTATTGCTCTAAAGGCTCTGTGATCCCTGCTCAGCCATGTAGTCTCAGCTGAACCTTGCTCCACTGGTCTCATGGTGATTCATGAGCATGGCAGTCTGTACTTGGCATTGCATCATACTACTAAATTCTAGACTCATCTCTTCAGAACCACCTATTGGTTATCTCAGGTCTACTTTATTTATTTATTTATTTGTTTTGCTTTTTGGAGGGGCAATTGGGGTTAAGTGACTTGCCCAAGGTCACACAGCCAGTTTTGTGTTAGGTCTCTGAGGCCAGATTTGAACTCAGGTCCTCCTGACTCCAGGGCTGGTGCTGTATTCACTGTGCCACCTAGATACCCCTTAGCTCTACTTTACAAGTGTGCAAGTGGTTAGAACTTCTCCTGAGAAGTACAGATTAAGTCTCCTTAGTCATTGTGATCATACTGACCTGAAAATAAGTCAGGAACAGTGATCCTGTGATTAGATTTAGTTTTTTTCTCTTTGAACTTTATATCCTAGTGGAGGCTGGTTCATCTACCTGTTCTTTGTTCCTGCCTTTATTCTGCTGAGCACAACCCATATGTTTCAGCCATGACAAACCCATCTTACGGACATTATTGTCTCCATTTTGCAGATGACAAAATTGAGTCTTGGAGAAGTTAAATAACTTGCTCAATGTCTAAAGCTAGTTACTGCCTGAGACAGGATTTGAACCCAGCTCTTAAACTAAGCCAGTACTCTATCAACTACATGCAGCTGAATTATTGTCAGTAGTGGTGAATGGGGAGGGGGTCAGGGGGAATAGAAGTACTGCAAGATTAGAGAAGAGCAAATGTTGCCCCAACTTTTTTTTTTTTAAGAAAAAGGAATTAAGTTTACAATTAATAGGTTAATAAGTTTGGCTCCAATTCTTGGCAAAATTTTACAATGTATTATTAAAGATACTACTAATGAATATTTAGAAAAGGAAACAGTGAACACAAAAAGCTAAGATATCAAAAGATCAAGTTATCCCAAATTCAACACATTTCCTTTTTTGATGAGGTTTTTAGAATGGTGGATAAGAGGAATGTTGGAAATATAGCTTATGTAGACTTGAGCGAGGCATTTGTCAAAGGCTCTCATACAATTCCTGATGAAAAGATGAACAGAGGTATGCTAAGCAATCATACAATTAGGTAGATTCAGATATTGAACAGTCAGACCTAAAGAATAGTTATTAATGGATCAACGTGAATTTGGAAGGTGTTCCCCTGGAGAGTGCCTCAGGGTTCTGTACATTTTTATCACTGACTTAGATACAGGCACAAATGACTGGCATATTAAATATGAAAATGACACTAATCTAGGAGGAATAGCTTTAGCACACTGTTTAAGAGAGGCAGGATTCCAGTGGTATCATGTTAAGCTTAATGAGTAAGATAAAATTTAACAGGGATAAATGTAAAGTCTTAACCCTTGGGTTCAAAAAATCAACTTCACAAGCAAACTATGGGAGCCAGGAAGCATTTTGTCTGAAAAAGATCTGTGGATTTTAATGGACTGAAAACTGAATGTTAGTAATGTGATATGGCAGCTAGAAAATGCAAATACAATCTTGCTTCGTACTAACAAGGGCATGGAATCCAAGACTATTGAGTTTGAAAGTCCACTGTACTCTGCACTGATCAAAGCATGACTGAGCTCATTTGTGAGGGCCAAACTTCAGGAAGGAAGGTTTTTAGAGGAGGTTTTCCAGAGTGGTGAAGGTTCTCAATAACAAATCATTTGAGGATTGGTTGAAGGAACCAGGTATATTTATACAAGAGAGGAAAAAGACTGGGGAGGAGGGCAATTTAGATTTCTTCAAGCATTTAAAGGGCTGTAGCATTGAAGATAGATTAGAATTCCTCTGTTTGGCCTGAGGGGGCAGAAGAAGGGGCAATGCAGAGAAATTATAAAGAGACAGCTGTAAGTTTTTTGAAAGGTGAAACTTACTAATAATTAGAGCTATTAAAGTGAAATGGGCTGCCTTGGCAGGCAGTGGGTTTCCATTTGCCAGAGGTCTTTAAACAAAATGTGTATGCCCACATGTCAGGTATCTTTTATTAGGGATTCCAGGTCAAGTATAAGTATAGGGTTGGACTAGATGGCTTTTGAAATCCTTTCCAAGTCTGAAATTCTATAATTCTTTTGAATGAAAAATGTCACACTGACCACTGACTATTGACTGATCTACACTGGCATTTCCATCATGTAATAATTTTATTGAACTACTGAAAATGCTTGAATTCCTTGTTCTTAAGCTTCATTTTCAAGTGAGACTCCTGTACTGACTTCACAGAGTAGCAAGCAACTTCTCTAAGAAATAAACAGAGATACTAATAAAACAGTGCCTTAACAGCCTTGTCCTATACCCGCACTTTATGTAAACTTTCATTTTTAGAAAAGGTGTTCATAATAAAATGCAAGGTCATTGTTAAGGACAAAGTGCCTACATGAGGCCTTTTAAGAAGATCTACTTAAAATCCAGTTTAGTCTCCAAGATGGGACATCTTCATGTAAAAATAGCTAACAGAAGTCAAGATTCTACAAAACTACAGAGGCAAGAAATGGAGGGAGGGAAATGGTGGTAATCCCCTCTCTAATATTGAGGGAGATTAACTTCTCTGAAGACAGGTTACTAAAGACAGAAACATAATAGAGACTTTATTTTCTGCTATTAAAGCTTCAACTATTCTTTATAGCTGTGAGATTTCTTAGTGGCTAAAATACTTTGCTAACTTTAAAATCTTGGTTTCTGCCACAATAACTGTTTGCAAAACACTTTCATTTTATTATAGCTGACTTTTATGTTCTCAGTAGATTACATCAAAATGAAGAATTAGTTTGACAGTTGAATGAATTGTTACCTTTGGAGGGTAGATGCAGTGAATTGGTATTAGAAAAGAAAAACAATATACCATGTGCTTTAGCAAATAGGCCCTCAAAGTTACAGTTGCCTTTGGAATTTTCCATTGCCCTGATTCCCATCTTATAGCTCTCGGCCTAATCAGGTTGAACCCTGGGGAGGAAATATAGTGAAAGTTACAGACTCTTTTCTAAAATATGGATCATAAAAAACTAAGAATTTCCTTAGTTAGTGGAAGTTCATGACCAAGGAAGGCAGATTATCCTGATGACAGAGGTAAACTTAAATTCTTTATTCAATAGTGAGGCAATCAAGCGTGATTTTCAGTATCTAATACATGCATTTTGTATTTTTAGTTCCCCCAGCCCAAAAGTACAGAAAACAACAAATGATTCCAGATACTTTTTAAGCTTACATAAAATCATGCCATAAATCAATTCTATGGAGCCAAGAACCAAAAATTAAGGAAGTGACTCTAAGAAAGACTTTTCTTCTAGGAAAACCAATTGAAAAGAGTTTGAATGGGTAGTGTTAAATGGGCTGTCCCATCCTTTAAAAATGCAGCAGGAAGAATATTCCAGAATAGCAAATCATTTTGATTTGTTTGTAAGACAGCTGTGGATGGTACTGCAATGATACATCTCTTTATGGTGGTGATAAGTGAATCACTGAGTTGCACACACAGAAGCAAACATAGACATTAGAGAAGAAAAAAAAACCCACTATCAAAAAGAAGCCTATAAATATAAGGATCCTTTGTTAGACATTTATATATTTGTCAGGCTAAAAAAGTCCTATTCTGTTTGCTTAGATAGTTTGTTTGACTATGCTCAAATACAGACATCCTGTTCATACACAGACCCCAACATTAACACACACAGTCTCTGTTGATTTAACTAGTGAGAGATAAGTTTCTACTGGTTTCAAGGACTTCTTCTGTGCAGCTGCAACTTGGGCATTCGTAAAGTATTTTTGATATTACAAAGTTGTAATTACAGGATCCTGAAAAAGCACTTAATTGAAGGAATCGAAGTGGTGACCTGAGTCCCAGAATTAGATGGCAAATTCCTCATGAAAAATTTCTCATCATATACTCATGAATAAAACAGAAAGATGAGGACTGGGTGATAACACATTTATGTGAGTTCAGTGATGACTCTCTAGACCAAGAGAGTAGTGATTCATGAACAGATATTGATGAAGGAAGATTTCTTGTAGAATGTCTGCTCATGTTTGGTATACCGTTTTCATTATTGTCTCATATGAAGGCATAGATATTTATAAAATTTGTAGATGACATGAAACAAGGAAGGGTAGATTAGCACTGGATGACAAAAGTAGTATCCAGAAAAAGAGCCTGATGGGTAAAACAGTATGTTAAAGCTAAAAAAAAGAAAAAGAAAGAAATTTAATAAGGATAACAGTAAAGACCTATACTTGTATTTTTTTGTTTTAAGACAACTCCCCAAATACAGAATGGTGAAGATATGAATAGAAAGTAGTTCATGCTAAAACCCCCATAGGGTTTTGGTAGATTGTGAGTTAGTAGTGTAGTGTGAGAAATGTAAAAAGCTAATGTTATTTTTCATCTGGACCAATGATTTCACTGGCAGTGAATTTCTGGTGGGGAAAAAAAATCTCTTTGCTAATGTTGATTGGCAACTCTTCTGAAATCTGTAGTCTTAGAGAAGGGCAGTCTAAAGACAGTTGGAAGTTAAATGATTTACCCAGAGGCACACAGTACTGTATGTTACTGAAGCAGGACTTCAAACCCAAATTTTCCTCACCCTGAAACCTGCTGGCTTTCTTTTCACTATTTCCCACTGGACGCCTCTGAGGTTGCATTAATCAAAGGAAGGTTCTGTTGTAGTCAGCCCTTTTTAGACCACATCTAAACTGTGTCTAGTTTTGGGCATCACATTTTAGATTAGACATTGATAAAGAGAGGATGATCAGGATAATAAATTTGAAAGGATGACATAGAGAAGATTAGTTGAAGTAACTTGGGATATTTAACCTAGAGAAGAAAAGGCAATGAAACGATATGACAGTATAATAAAAAAAAATATTTTGAAGTGTTTTCATATGGAGCCTCCACTAAAGTCCTATTTCGCTGCCTCATCACGGCATGGAAGTGACCCTGTGTTTTTGAAGCTCTGACAGGTTTTATCAAGCTGCAAGAACTTCAAATATAGACACATTAAGATATATTTGTGGTCTTAATACCAGTTTTACTAAATGGAGAGAAACTTATCATCACAAATTTGGGTGACAAGTGGTAAATTTTTTGGTCACACCAATCAATTCATGAAATGTTGAAGGATTATAATCAGCATCTTGAGGATAGGGGAGTAATCATAATAATGAAATCCCAGATTTTTATACCTGTTCTGCTTGGCCCTGAAGGCAATGGGTAAAAGTTAATGGCAGACAATTTTTGATTCATTTTCAGTATCAACAGCAGAAGTAATAGATTCATTTCCAGTAGATAAGAGATCAGACTCTACTATCTGGCTCATAGTAGGTGCTTCATAAATGCTTGCTGAACTGAATTAAGAAAAATGTCCCATTTAGTAGACCTATTCAAAAAGCAATGAGTTACTTTACTAAGCCATGAGTTTCTAGTCATTGAAGGGAGTTCTACAAGAAGTTGGATTCCTTCTCGGGGATGTTGTAAACATGATTCATATAAACATGATTAGATGACCATTGAGGTACAAATCAATTCAATTCAAATCAATTCTATGGATTGGCTGGAAATTATTGGCATCAAGGAAAACTACATTTTGTAAGTAACCTTTCTTGGGCATACATTTTATTATTGGCAAATATCAAATACAGGTGAAGGCTGAAAGGTTGAACTTCTAGAAATAATTCACTAATTCAATCAAAAGCCCTGCTTTGAAAAAATATTGTAAAAAGTGACTTAATCAAGTATGCACAGTATTTATGGGAAGAGACAATTGGGTTCAGACTAAACTATCAACACAATGTTTATTTCCACTGCAATTTGCAATTCATGATTGAATCCCATTTAAATGTTAGTTTAGGTTGAAACTCATTTGGACACAAAGGAAACAATTCCCTGCAATATTTGGAGACATCATCTTCTTTTAGAATAAAATGAACAAATAATTTTCTAACTTGTGTCCTGAAAACATATATAGCTTTATACAATTCAGAGCAAGTAATATGTTAAGGATTCTGAAGGTGCCTTCACTTATACATAATTTAATTTTTCTAAAGTTACTTTATTAATTGAATCTTTTGAGGCCCAAACACATTAGAGGAGACATACTAATTTCCTTAATTTGTAAATGTTTTCTAAACCATAGGGAAATTGTTATTATCACATCATCTTTAGGCAAAAGAGGGTAAAATACTGTCTTTCACTTTTTTTTTTATTAGAAGAAGCATTTCATACAAATGAGGAAAGATAATTAGGGTTTATAAATCATGAGTAAAATGCTATGATGATTTTATTTTACCAGCTACCAAATAGCACTTTCCATAAAGCATCTAAAAGGAACTGAGAAATCCACAAGCATTGAATACAGAGCCAACATTTAAATGCTTCCCCATAAAGTCATTTGCATTAGATGTACACAGCATATACTGGCATTAATTAATAGAATAATAAGGCTGATACATCTGTTAGAAATTAGCCTTTACTACAATTCATCAGACACCATCCGAAGAAGGAAACTGAGAAGAATTTTGCTCTGCTTGCCCAATGCGGAATAGTACCATCTAAAGAAACAGAAAGTTTTGTTGAAGAGGAGCCAGATTTAGTATCAGAATCTTAAGCCTACATCTGCTATTCCACAAAATGAAAAAAGTTTCCAATTTTGGCCCAGTGATACATCCCCAAAGATGTTAAAATCATACCTAAAGCTATGGCTAACACAATGTGAGCCAGTTCATCTTTTGACCTGGCTAGGCAAAAGACTATGACATCCAACGGTCTCAATCGCCCATATAAGTATTAACTAGATGGGAATGCAATGAGATATTTTTTGTGACAGAAGAAATGAGAAATGATGGATGGCCTCAGAGATTCCTGGGAAGAACTAATATAGAGTGAAACGAGCAGAACCCAAAGAACAATTTGTACAATAAACATTACATAGAAAAACAACTTTAAAAGACTTAAAATCTCAACTGATCACTGCAATGATCAATTATGATTCCAGAAAACTTGATGATGAAATGTGCTATCCACCTTCTGACAGGTGATGGAATCAAGATGGAGAATAAGACATAAATTTTCAGACATGGTCCATGTGGTAACTTTTTTTGGCTTGACTATGTATTTGTTACAAGAGTTTTTTTAAAAAATTTTTTTCCATTTAGGGTGGGTAGGAAAATGCTCTGGACACAAAAAATAGAAAAGGAAATAAAAGACAGTTACTAAGGCACCTTTTATAAAAAATGTAGAGAAGCCAATCATGGCATGCCTATGCCTATGTCTATAATTTCTGTTACTGAGCTAGTTACTGTAGCTTTAGCTCAGGAGTTCTAACTTGTAGTAGGACTAAACACACCAGATGTTAGCATTAAGTCTGTCACCAATTTGATGAGCTCCAAGAGTCAGGGTGGGTCATCTAGGTGGCATATTCTACTCCGCATATGAAAGAATCCATTTTATTTGGTGTTTGTTAAATTCAGAATAAAGATAAAATTTAAAACGAATGTTTAAGAACAACAACAACAAACCATGGACAAGTATTAACCACCCATTCTTAGCTTCCAAAGTCAGATGGGATCAGGCATGTTCTCTGATGCCTCATTGTGGCATAGAAGCGATCCTGGGCATTGGAAGGTTATGCCAGCAGCCAGCATGTTGTGGCAGGTTCTACCTACTAAGAGGGCAAGGTTCTGTGTGGTTTTAGTAACAGTGCTTGAAATCCAGCCCAACTAAGTTCAGAGGCTCATTACCTTAAGGGTTGATTAGTAGATGATTATTTTTTTTTTTCAGTAAAGCTACAAAACAAAAGCAGCAGGCTGTAACATTTTTGTCACCTTGTGTTAGCACCTATATTTCCTTCTGTCCCCTCAACAGCCCTTTTAAGTTATATACGTTTGCCAGTCTGCTATCATCTAAAAGGCTTTGGGATTGGTTTTGATCCCAGCAGGAAGTCTATTTGGAGCTTCTTGGCTCGGCAGACTTGGAACCTCGAAGTCAGATCACCTTGGTAAAGATGACTCCCATCCCTTCTTCCTCTCGTCTTATCCTGCTATCCCAATTCCAGCGGTTTTCCTTAATTTCTGTTTACCTATGTCTCTTGTCATGTTTTGCCTTTCCAGCCCTTCTGGAGAGGCAGTGGGATTGTGAATAGTTGAGGTGGGGAGGAGGCAGGCGTGGCTAATGTGCCTGGAGATGGTAATGATGGTTCTGGCTCTCCTGCAGCTGCGGGTAATCAGTACTTCTAAGCAGAAACAGCAATACTGTTATTGTCCAAGGATGGAGGGATGACCCCTTAAAAGTGGGTCTTAAAAAAGAGCCTTACCATTAGAGAGACAGAGGGAGAAAGGAGCAGGTAAGATTTGAGCTACTGTGAGATAGTGCAGTGTGGCTGTAAGTGTCTACTATCCAAGACAACTGGGTGGGGCAGGGGACAGTGGTGAACTAAGTGCAAATCCTGCCTCAGACACATTCTAGCTGTGTGACCTTGGGCAAGTCACCACCTCTCAGCCTTGGTTTCCTCATCTGCAAAATGTAGATAACAGCACTTCACAGGGTACCTTAAAGTGCTAAATAAATGCAATTTAGATGGTATATTAAAGTACAAACCTAAAGTGCTAAATAAATGCTACTTATCATTATTCCATTTTGCTGTGTATAGCAGTTATACTTGTGTGCCAGCCATTGGTGAATACAGTCAGAATGGCTGGTTGAATGGGCATATTCTTTCCCAGGGTATGTCTAATAGTCAAGTTGGGGGGAGTCTTGTTGTGGAGATCATGCAATCTCTAAGTGGTCTGTGGTGATTAATAGGGTCATAGCATTAAGAGTTTAAAGATATGTTGTAATTTCCTCATTTCGGAAAAAAAAATACCAGGCACAATCCTATCTTCCTTGCTGGGTTATTTTTAAGGAGAGCATTTTATAAACCTTTAAAGCACTCTGTAAATGTGAACTGCAATTATTGTCATCTCATCCCCTCCCCTCCCTATTTTATGGAAGAAGAAACTGAGATTTAGGAGAGGTTAAGTGATGTGCCCAGAGTCATAGAACTATGTGTATAAGGATCTGAATCCAGGCTCCTATCTACAGTTCCAGTGTTCCTTCCGTGACACAACAATGTCTTGTGAGTCAGTAGAAACTTTGCCTACTAACCTTTCTGAGACTATTTCTGCCTTTAGGGCAGGCCTTCTATGGGGCAGGACTGTGACATTATTTTGGCAATCTCCTGGCAGGCTCCCTGGTTTGTTTTTTTCTTACCACTTTGCTCTGGCCTGTAGCAATTGTCTGTACTTCAACATCAGATAACTCACTGACCCATGACTCTGCTCTGACCTCTTGGTCTCCTAAGCACTTTGCAGGTCTGGCCTAGACTCAGGCTTGATTCCCTAACCAGCAGTTCTGGTCAGGCTTTGCCTACTAGGTTCTGAGTTCTGACTCCTGGCCCTGTACCTCAATTTTCTTTAGGTCTTGGCAATGATACTGTTTTACTGAATGAGGTGATAATGGAGATGCCTTGCCCTTAGCTATCTTTACTGCCCAAACAAAGTTGGCCAAATGATTAAGGGAGAAGTGATGATGAGTTTTGTATGGTGTCCCAATTCCAATGCTCATGGAGTTCTTGTGTGTTTGCCTGTCTGCTAAGGTAAGTTGTATTCCTTCTAGCTTTTTTTTTAAAGAAGCTTAGCTGTTTTAGGACTGAGAGAGCAAGAGTAAAAGAGTGCTATAAATCTACTAACTGTCCAGATGGATGTTTTACTGATTTTTCCCTGATGAGAGCAAGTCATAAATTTAAATTAAACTGATAGGATTCTATTGGTTCAACACAAGCTTTTACTTTTTTCCCCATGATTGAAGTAATGAAATTTAGATGGCATATAAAACCTTCTCTCTGATTAGGCAGCATGCTTAAAAATGTTTTGTAAAAGGAATGTCTTTTTTTTTTTGTATATACTGATTATGTCAGAACCAATCCACTTCATAATTTCCCTAAGGAACTAAAACAAAAAAAAGTGGGGAGAAAGATATCAAGCAGACAGATTTAACATGTGTCTCATAGAAAATTTGAAAAAAATTTAAAAATAAACATGTGATATTGCTTTTTTGTGTCATTTTAGATTGAAGGTTATGAAAATATTTCAAGAAAGGGAGTGCTTATATGGCAAAGGGACTAAAAAGGAAGACAAAACCTACGAAGGCTTTGAGGCAAGCCTGCTACAGCATCAATAATCTGAATTAACTTCTCTCTGGTAATCACATAAGAGCCTTCTGCATATAAAAGTTACTTATTTGCACAGGCAAGAAAAATTCAAAAGAAAAGGTGGATGATTTAATTAAAATTATTGAGCTGCAATTCCACTACCTCCACAGAGCCATACTCAATAATTCCAACCAACCTATGACGTTCTCTTCGTCAATATCTCTTTGGCAGATTCCACTTAATATCTATAACCAGATAGAGTGGTGCTCCGTTATATTTAACACCACCAAACTGTAAATTGTTTTACATTTATTAAGAGGAAAGACATTAGCATTCAAGGGAAAGGTAATTTCAGAGGGAAGGCACAAGCATTAAGGGGGACCTTCCCACAGAAGGTGGGACTTTGGCTGAGTTTTGAAGGATGCTAGGGAATAGAAGAAGTTAAGAATTCCAGGCATGAGGAATAAGATCATAGAGTGCCTAGAAACTCTTGTTTGGTCATTTTTCAGAAGTGACTGACTCTTCATAACTCCACTTGGAGTTTTCTTGGTAGAGATACTGGAGTGGTTTGCCATTTCCTTCTCTAGCTCATTTTACAAATGGGAAAACTAAGGCAAACAGGATTAAGTGACTTGTCCAGGGTCACACAGCTAGGAGGTATCTGAGGTTGGATTTGAACTCAGGAAGATGTCTTCCTTATTCCAAGCCCATTGCTCTATCCACTGTGCCACCCAGCTGTAAAGTATAAAAATACTAGAAAGATAGGAGAGGGCTAATTGTTTTAAAAGTTACCTAATCTTTAATTATTTCATGTTAAAATAATTGTTGCCTTCCCAAGAACACTTAAGTCCCTGGAAGATAGGGACTATTTCTCGTAATTCTTTATCATTACCCTTTGTAGCTTAGTTTAGTTCCAGGCACGTAGTATGTGCTCAATCAATTCTTTCTGAATGAATTAATGTTTTAACCTAGGAAAAAGACTGCTCAGGTTTATGGTTCTCACACCCAAATAAAGCAACTTTTTATTACTCTTAAAGGAAAGAGAAATATGAAAAGAAAAAAAAATGAGAGAATGTCAATCTGGAACATATTGAGACTGTCCCTTTAGGGAAGACTGTGAGGTATGTGATGGGAGCAGATGTCTTATCCCTTTCCCCAAAATAAGGTCATGCTTGTTTTTCCTTAAAAGGTGAAGAAGCTGCCCCCAGAATGGAATAATCCTGGAGACTCCAAGGCTCAAATCACTCTTTCCTTGACTCAGTTCCCTTGTAGCATCTGGCCATTTGGATGTGTCTTCCTGGTCACCTAAGCGCATAAAAAGGCCCATTCACCCACCTGGAGCTTGGAGTCCTTCAACCTAGGTGGACATCCCTGAGGCTCTGTGATTTGCCACACCCTACCATAGGTGTCCATGTGAAGCCAAAGAAGACCCTAATCTACCCTAGCTAGCTGATATACTAGCTTTACTGAATATCACTCTATACTATGGATAAATGAATCTTCTTTTGTTAAACTGTTGAATGACTTAAGAGTGCCTTATTTAATTCCATAATTGAACCTAAACTAATAGAGTATTACACTGAATCAGGCCAATCTCTAACAAGGTGAAAATGGTGATTTGCTATGATGGCGGTGAAGGAAAGAGCAGATACAAAGATGATTCTAAGGGAATAAGAAATCTAGTGGTCATCCAGAGAAAAAACTATGGAGTCTGCATGCAGCTCAAAGCATACTATTTTCTCTTTTTTTGTTTTTGTTTTTTTTCTTTCTTGTGGTTTTCCCCTTTTATTCTGATTCTTCTTTCACAACATGACTAATGTGAAAATGTTTAATATGATTGTACATGTATAGCCTGTATCAGATTGCTTGCCATCTTGGGGAGGGGGGAAGGGAGAAAAGAAATTTGGAATTAAAAATCTTATTAAAGTGAATGTTGAAAAAAAATTTTAAATACGCAAACAGAAAAAATTTTTTAAAGAAGAAAATGGTCCCATTTCTTATGGAGAATCTTAAAGGTGAACAGAATCTTACTATTTAAAAAGTTTGAAAATAGTTACTTGGAATAGCAAGTTGTACATAGTAGATTTACAGTTTAATAAGCAATCATCTTTTGTTATTGTATTACATTATGGAAATGCTTGTTTTATTCCATAAATTAAAAAAGGAAATTTTAAAAATCTAGTGGTCCTATTGGTGGTGATGGAGATAGGTGTGACAAAAGGTGACATGTTTTTCTGATGTATTTATTTAATTTTAGATGTAGCAAGCTGTCTAGGGAGAGTTAGTCTGTAGAGAACGATAAATATTGTCCTGTTGAAACTGAGTGGTAATGACTGGAAATGTAGATTTAGAAATCATGTTGTAAAGCTAGTTATTGAAAACATATAAAAGTATGGGTGTGCTCATTAAGAGAACGATCATGGTGGGAGGGAGAATAGTAGAAAGTAGAATGAATAGTAAATACAATATTTGAGTGATCGATCACAAGTTATGTAGATAGAAACTAGAGAAGAACTCAGGACTATCCCTTCACAGATTTTCTGCTAGTAGAAGGCTGAAAGGAAAAAAAAAAAACCCACAAACCTTGAAGGGAAATAGGAGAATAAGGAGGACCAGAATGATATGGAGGTCTTAAGGCTAAGAGAATTAAGGAAGGTAGAACCATAGACCTGAATACTAAAAGAGAACACATTTTCAAGCTTTTTGCATTGGGCAAACATTAGAGGTCTGAAAATTACCTTCTATACCATGGAAAAATTAAGATTAAAGTCAATAAGGTTCAAAGAATAGCTTTTTAAGATCTGAATCTGAGGCTCTGAAAACCTTGGATAATGAGTGTTGAAAGTGTTCCTTCTTTGTTCTGTGGTTTCAACAAAATGGCAAATACTCAGTGTGACATTATGAGATGAAAACCTCTTTACTGATCAGTGACAGCTGAAAGAATTTAAGTCTTACCACATCTTCCATCATTGTCCTAAATCTTCACATGAAGATTTCTTCTTTCAAAAAAATTAGATCCAAATTCTATTCTATTCTAGTCTTCAACTTCTTTCTTTCCTAATTTTGATACTGTTACAAAGGAAGTGACTGGCAAAACTTAATCTCAAGATTATGCATGCAGATATTAACCCACCTACAAAATGTGCTTAAAGTTCTACTAGTGATCACACTTTCACATCTTACATAAAATTCACTAATGGAGAGTCTGCAACTTTTCTGACTCATTATGTATGGGGAGCTGGAAAAGGAGGAGAGGAAGGTGTTAATTACAAAGCATGTATTTTATTTTTAAGTTTTTGATGGCATAAATCATTTGTAAATACAGAAAATATTGACATCCTAGTCATGAATTTAATACCAGCTCTGATACAGTGTGACTGAGAGTAAGTTAATTACCCCACAGAGTTTCAGTTTTCTCATCTGTAAAATGAAGGGTCTGGATTAGAAAATCTCTAAAGTCCCTTCCAAATGTAAATTTCGTGATCCTAGAAAAGAGAAAAGTTTTGAAGCTAGTCTGTAATGCAAACAAAAATTTTCTTTACCATTCAGGAAGGGAATTTAATTAGCTACTTTCTAAAAAAATAAAGGGTTGGTAAAAACTAACTTCCATGGATGTTATTTAAAGCATTAATAATAGTTCCTTTATTTGCTTGATTAATGAGAGGCTGACAGAAATTTTAGCTGTGTATAAAATGCACATATTTCCCAGCAGAAATAACTAAAACCTAAAGTAACATAAATAACACATCTTCCCATTGGTGTCAAATGGGACAATTGTAGCTGGCAACAGCTCTCTTTTCCTCATTAATTGGCTTAGAGCGCTGAGCAAAGCATATAGCAATAATTATTAAATTTAACAGTATAAGCCAGTTTGTAGTAGAATTTCCATAAAGACAAAGTTTTCAAAAGACAGGTTTTTAACACGATTAATTTTCGACCCTACACTAATATAATTTGGGGAGCTTTAATCCTTTTTCATAAAAATATCTTCTGAGAACAGAAACATGGTGTTTGAGACAGCAACTATCATGGCAAAGAAACCGTTTCAACCTAATTCACCACATAAATGACATCAATATTTTCATTTTTCTTGCATAACATTACAGTTAGGTTAACATTTTACATAATTGGAATTTTTTTTTTGGTCTTACCTTGAGCTAAAGCTAGATTTTCATCCTGCTTAATAATTTCTGGTGAAACGAGCTATACTGATATGGAATATTAAAAGCCGGGCAGCTAGGTGGTACAGTAGAGTGTGGGACCTGGAGTCAGGAAGACTCATCTTCCTGTTCAAATCTGGCTTCAGACACTAGCTGTGTGATCTTGGGCAAGTCACATAAACCCTTTTGCCTCAGTTTCCTCATTTGTGAAATGAACTGGAGAAAGAAATGGCAAATCGCTTCAGTATCTCTGCCAAGAAAATGCCAGATGAGGTCACGAAGAGTCAGACATGACTGAAAAAATGACTAAACATAAGAGTGGTGAAAGTACTCACAATGATATGAATCAATTTCTTTAAAAGAGTACCTATTAAGGAGACAAAGTCACTGCAAAATGACACATCTATAAATCTTAATAAATATGCGAAGCAATCCTATGATAGAAATAAAATTATTAAAACAGATATGTGTGGGGTTAATTCTGTACTTAACAGGTGGATGAAATTCCTGTATTTTTACTTATCAAAGTGGTCTTTTCCAGTCATTAGTTTTCTCATCTGTAAAATCAGAGGTATGGGACTATATATTACCTTCAACATTCTTCCCAACTCTATGATTTGCGATAGTTAACAAGCATTTATAGAATTCTCACAAGGTGTTGGTCCTGCTCCATATGCTTGGAAATAAAGAGTAAAGTTTGAATTAGGTCTCCTCTGTCACAGAATTTAACTTCTAACTGGGGAGAAAAGACCAACTCAAATATACACAAACATCTTCATTTTACATTTCATCCATCTTTCTCGCCAACTACCTAGGCCATCCTGTTATTGAATCTGCTATAAATGTCCCACTTCTTCTACTTGGACCAGTAACCATTGTGCCAGTCCTCTAGCACCCATGCTCCAGTGTCTGGGGAAATCAGTCCATTGTAGTATGGAAATCCCACGAAACTGAACTCTCCTGATTGGAGCCAAGCAAGTGCACACTTATATTAAGCCCTCTATGTCTAGGAACCAGCAATTCTCTCCATGCTGCCCAAGGGACTCTCAAAAGTCTTCTCTAGCACCACAGTTTGAAAGCATTGATTCTGAAGTACTCAGCTGTCCTTACAGTTCAGTTCTCACAACCATACATTCCTACTGGAAAAACCATAGCTCTGACTATATGGACCTTTGATAACAAGGTGATAACAAGGATCCAAAGACCCCTGGGGGGTCCTCAAGACACATTCAGGGTATCTGGAAGGTCAAAACAATTTTCAGAATAATATTTAAAGGTCATTTGGCTATTAAAATATTCCTCCTTTTTCCTTTCCTCTTTTCATCTTCATATCTGAGACTGGATTTTCTTCATATGGTTTCACCAAAATAACACATTGCAATAGAATGAATGTAGAAATAGATTCTAGA
>JAQQSV010002146.1:0-17039 GCA_028646515.1 Pseudochirops corinnae
GCTCAGTCCCCCTGCTTTTTGCAGGCCGAGGGAGGGAAGCTACAATGCAGAGGCGGGTGCAAAACCTCCGCCTTTCACTTCTCCGCTCTGGAGACCTTTCGGCTGGACACTTATCTCCCTCTTTCACAATCCCCCCTTGTGCAGCTGGTGCTAATCCCTCACCTGAGAGCTTTCTCTGCACCTCCCGCCCGGCCGCCCCTGGGGCACAGCCGGGGCTTCAGGCCAGGCTGGTTGCGGTTGCTGATATGGTTCCTCGTAGCTGAGCTGACTTTAGTGGGAAGTAACCTTGTGTGCTTCTGAAGTTGTAGGATTGGTCCAGAGTCCTATTCCATGGGTATTTTGGGGTGGCTATGTGAGAGCTGCGATATATTGCTGCTGCTACGCCGCCATCTTGGCTCCGCCCCCCAACATAATTTTCTCATATGAAAGACATCTAAGAAAGACTGCATATGCATGATGAATGTCAAACTACATACTTAACCAATGAACTACTTGTAAATTAATTAATAAGTGGTGAGAAGAGCAAGACCTAGTCAACTACTGCCTGCCTATAGCACTCAGCTACATTCATCCAATTTCAACAACAAACATTTAAAATTTTGCTCTAAAGACAAAAGGGAAGAGCAAACCAGGAAACTTGAAACAGAAATGTAATTTCAAGATAATTCTACTGAAGTACATGGTTTGGTTTTGATTTGGAATAGTTAAAAACAGAAATATTATCTTTGTGACAATTGCTATTTATTCATTTAATCTTTGTACCTCATTTCACTCCTACTTCCAGAGAGTATTTGAGGAAGCTTATGAAGACAAACACAATATAAAGCAGAACACAACAACAATAACAACAAACGATGTACAGGAGAGGAGAATAGATGTTACTAGGTACTGCACCTGGGATGAGTTAATTACTTCAGATGGAGTCCTGAATTTAGCTTTGAGCTTCCTGGCAGCGAAGGCAGACAGAAGAGGAAGAAAAAGTCATCTATACCAATTGTGATACTTGATTACCATGTGTTAGTACGCACAAAACCCAAGTGTAGTAACCATAAGGTATATGGAAGTTATAAATGTGCCAATGGGCTGAAAGAAAATCCAATGAACTAAATACATTCCTAAAGAGTTCTGCATGTCCTATAAGAGGAGATTTAAATAATCACTCATTTTAAGAGGGAAAGGTTTTTTAAACACAGCTGTGAGAATGAGTTGAAATTGAATGAAGGGCCAAAAGGAAAGTGATAAGGTAACATGACAATATGGGGACATGACAATATGAGTGTCAGGTGGAGAATTCTCCTGATGGAAGTTGTGTTGTAGCACTAAGGAGTTTTCCCAAGACTTTCACTTTGGAGTTGCTTCCCTGTGATGCAAAAAAAGAAAGTATTCCAGGGATTTGGCATATAGCCCAGTCTGGAACTGTGGGTGGAAAAATCAAATTAAATATTCCTAACAAACACAGTGCCTTGCACCTTAATAAATGTTTCTTGAATTAAAGTGAATTGACCATCTATTCAGAAGCATCCAAGTAGACCAGCTCTAGTAATAAAAGGACTAGACAGCTTAGATGTGTGATATGGTATTTTCCCCATTTCCACTGGGAAAAGAAGAAATGAAGGGAATGATTTCTACCTCAAAGGTGAACTAGTCAAAATCAGAGTAGGGAATACGAATAGTTTGTTGATTACCAAATGTAAGGTTCTGACTCCTCCAGAGATACAAGATCACTGCTATGTGAAAGCTAACGAGGAAAACGTGCTGCATGTTTTCCCTAGAGTATGAAGATGCTATATTTTCTCAACAAACATTTGCGTTTTTAATCTACTGTCAAAATTAATCAACTATCTATGGGAAATACAACATATTTAAAAAGTGGTCTTTGAGCTGCACTTCAACAGTTTCTTATCATTTTAGTCTTATTTTCTTTCTTCTTTTTAAAAACAACTGTTTTATTGGTGCCTTTTCATATCATAGTCTTATCTTGCAATAGTTGGCCTCCTTCTAGCCCCACTCCAATCTTATCCCTCCCTTGTTACCAAGAAAAACAATGAAGTGATAACACCTAATACATTGACTATGTCCTGCAATATACACAACATTTACCCTAGTAGTCCCTTCATCTCACTCTTGTGAGGATAGAGAAACATTTCATCATCTGTTCCCTGAGGCTAAAAATGGTTTCCGAATTACTTAGACTTTGAATTTCCTTTACCAACATCTTTGTTTACATTACAGCTTAGGTTCTGATCATTTCACTCTGTAGAAGTTCATGTAAATCTGTGTCTCTTCATTCCCCATAGTCATCATTCCTTACAACACAATAATCAGAATTAGTCTCAAGACCCAAACCTAACAATTATCTCACAAATTCAGAGCTATATTCAAGTAGCTGTTTTTCAATTAAAGCCAGTTTGTGAAACATAAAGTTTACAAAGCACTATGCGAGGCTTAGGGGGAGGAGACGGGCAGATACAAAGCTTAGCTAAGAAATGGGATCATAGCTTCAGAACCTGAAATGACCTCAGAAGTTAAACCCCTCATTTTTTTTGATGGAAACACTGACACCCAGGGATGAGTGCAAAATAAAGTTCTTTATGAGATACATTAACAATGGAGGGAGAGAGTGTGTTTTTTTCTTTACTCATTTTCAACTCTAAAGTGAAGATACCTAAAAAATATAGCTCCAGAGATGAAATTTTCCCATTTCTGTTTCGTAAACATATCCATAGAGGGGGAAAAAAATCTGAGACAAAATGTTTTGCTTTTTAACTGAAGCAAAGAAATGAGGACACTTGGTCAGAAGGGCACAATTTTCCTCTGTGAGAGAAACCCTTCCCCAGTCATACAATCAACAACATTAATATTCATATTCCAGAATATAACAAAAGGCTATTGTCTGGGTAATTATGCTCCCAAACTGGCTAAAAACCTTGATGGTAATTCGGTCTGAGGAGGCTTAACTACTAGACTCTAAAAATAAAACAGTTTTTTTCTTCCAAATGGGCCATGCTCAGTACTTAAGGCCATAACCTGCTGCCAGAAATTAAAGAAATACAGAGATATGTTAATGCACAGTGTTATCACTTTTGTTCAATTTTAATACCCTTCCTCTACCCCTCCCCCCAAGATGACATTTTTCATTGGTAATGTCATTATTTCAGACTTGAAGTCCTGCTTCTCAAACTGAACCCAAGCCAAGAAAATAAGTATAGTCTTTCATGTTCTCACTCTCTAAATCCTCCACGACCTACTATGTGCTCATTCTTGTGGGAAGAATAAGCAGTTTTTATTCCATTTCTCTGACCACTTTGCTAAAAAGGTTAAGTCCTAGTAGAGAACATCAGCTCTGGAGTCAAAGGACCTGGGTTCAAATCCTGTTGTGGACACTAACTACATGTGTGACCCTGAGCAAGTTTTTAGCCTTTCTTTACCTTGGTTTTCTTATCTTTAAAATGAGGAGATTAATCTAGATGAGGACTAAGGTCCCCTTCAGCTACAGTTATGATTCTATGATAAAATGTGAGATTTTTTTTTTTTGGGGGGGGGGGGTGGAGTGGGAAGGACAAGGGAACTGACCCAGAGCTATGGAGCACATGAGAGGAATGAATGCATTTAAACTGTACACTGCTAGAGGCTGACTGAAAACATATAAAAACCCAGTACTGGAGAGTGGTGTCAAACTCAAATGGGCCCTTAAACGGTAGACAAGAATGCCTGAGTGCCCCAGACCAACTTAGAAAACCACATACTAAAACTAGCTGTGTTCTACTGTATTTTTATTTATTTGATGAAATATTTCCCAATTACATTTTAATCGGGTTCTGTTGGATTGTTTCAGACCAGAGTGTGGCTCTGGGGCTACATGTTTGGCCCCTCTACACTAGGGAACAAGTAACATGGCCCTGTCATCTTTCTAACACTGAACGTTCACATGGTAACTATCTCGTTTCTTTTTTTTTGGGGGGGAGGGCCGGGAATGCAGAGAATCATAGGATCATGAATATAAATTAGGAAAGAAACTTAAGAAAGGACATTGATTCCTATCCCCTCATTTTACAGATGAAGAAAATGGGGCCTATAGAGGTTAAATGACTTGCCCAGGGTCACACAGTTGGTAAGTCTCTGAAGCAAAAGTCAAATCCGGATCATCTGGATATTAAGTCCAGTGATCAACTTACTATGCCACATTAAATAATTCTTCAAGTTTTCATATCCCCTACTTTCAATTATGGCTGTACGTCTTAGCACAGCCACTGCCATGTCCCCCTAAACAGCACCCAGGACACAAAAAGGCAGAGTAGTGACAACCCCTCCCCTCTTCTCTGCTATGTGTGCCCATGGTGTTTTTGCTCCAGGCATCCTCTCTGGTGGTTCCCCACCCCACCCCACCCCACCCCCAGCTGTAATGATCTCCCTCCTCTTCTCTGACCTCCCTGGTTTCCTTCAAGTCTCAAATAAAATTCTATCTTTTACCAGAAGCCTTCCCCAACCCTACTAAATTCTAGTACCTTTTCTCTGCTAATTATTTCCCATTTATCCTGTATTTAGCTTGTTCTGTATATGCTGCTTCCCCCATTAGATTGTAACCCCATGCAGGCAAGGACTGTCTTTGCCTCTTGTTATATTCCCAGTGTTTAGCACAGTCCTGATACACAGTAGTTATCGAATGAATGTTGCGTAATGATGGGGAACATACTTTGGATATCACCCTACCCCAGGGATTCTAAAACCTGTGAACTTTTAAAAATATGTATTGAAAAAAATAAAATAAAATAAAAACATGTATTAACTATATTTCAGTATAAGTGGTTTCTTTTGTAATTCTACGCTCTTTATTTTATGCATTTAAGAATATTATTCTGCAACAAGGTCCATAGATTTCACTAGACTGTCAGAAGGGTCCATGACACATTATTGGGAGGGGGAACCAGAACTTCTTGAGCTGTTTACATTCTTCCCAGAAGCCCCCGTAGGTTTCCAATTCAGATTGAGTTTGCTCTTTTCCTGTAGACTCAAGATTAGATCACAGTATCAGAGGCAGGCATTTTTATAGGAGTGGAATGGTTAGAAGCAGAAGGGACACAGAACTTGCTGGAGAAACTCCCTCAAGGCATTGCAGAGCCTGAGCTGGCAGTTTCTGCAGCCATGGCAACAGCACATCTCTTGTATTCTGGCTTTCCCTTTCCTATCCACCTCAGTCCAAAGGGTTTGAGAGACTGATGCTCAAATTAAGGAAGTGTGTTACAGCTGAACCAAGAGAGCAGGAGGAAGGAAATGGAGGAAGAGATCAAGACTGCTAAGGCTCTAAGACTGCTCTAAGACTGCTCAGGCCCAGCTACTGGAACATCAGCGAAACCACACATTTCTAGAAAAATGCACAAACTGCTTCACAAATATAACAATTTTATTAATGGTACTTTTATTATTAATTCTTGGACAGCCTCATTAATCATCCCCATTGTGTTCAAAGCTATGCTACCTAAAAGGCAGGAAAGGGACCCTACAAAAAAGAAACATTAGAAAAAAACAGTGTTTGACTCCCTAAGTATAAGCAAATATTCTCACTGACCTGCTGGGCATCATGAGTGAATGAATGAAAGAATGAATAAAAGGACATTTATTAACCTCCTCTTCTGTGCCAAACCCTATGCTGTGATCTCGGTAAAAACACAAAAGCAAAAACAGTCACTGCCCCCAATAAGTGCAGAAAACACACAAAAAGGAGGGATGAAGAAGGGGTGTGATGGCCCAGAAAGTTACAGGAATGGTAAGTGTGGCCAAAGGGGAAATCCATTTGGTTATATTATGATCTGGTCAGTAAGTCTCTATCTTTCCCACAAGAATAGTATGAGATACTTTATCAAAAGCTTAGCTAAAATCAGGGTAAACTACATATATAACATTACCCTCATCTCCAAGTTTAGTGAACCCGTCAATGGGGATGAAATTAAGTTGGCATGATCTGTTCTTGATGAAGTTATGGCAGTTCTTTGTAATCTTTTCCTTTTATAGATGTTGGCTGACCATCCCTTTAATGATGTGGTTTTGAATTTCCCCAGACGCTAAAGTCAAATTCACTGGACTAGAGTTTGCAGATTCTCCCTCCTCCTCCCCTTTTTCTGAAAATCAGGACATTCGTCCTTCTCCAAGTTTGTGGTGCTTTTAGCATTTACCTTGATCTTTTGAATATCCTGGACAGTTGCTCAGCAGTCGCGACTGCTGGTTCTTACAGGACCCAAGGCAGCGGGTGATGTGAGTTCTCTTACTCTCTCCTCAATTTATCTGGGTCATCAATTTCCTATTGCTGTCATTTTTGTTCCACCATTTTCTGTTGTAAAGATCATTCTTTGCAGAGAGAGCAGAAACCAAATAATCATCAAACACTTCTCCCTTTTCTCTTTTGTCAGCAACATCATCCATTTCAAGCAAAGGACCTATCTCTTGTTGGAGCTTGCTTCTTCTCCCAATTTGAAAAACACAAACAATCTTATTGTAGTCCTTAGTTCTGTTGTTGGCCCTTGCCTAAGCTGAATTTGAATATTCCTCATTGGCTAAAAAGTACTACACTCATATTCATTTTCTGTTGCGTAACTTTGCTTCTATCTTCTGTCCATTTATTTTTCAAAATCTCAGTTACTTGGTGAGTTCCCTGCATATCCATATGAACTTCTTTGGACAAATTCCATGTGGAGATTTCATTCAATTCATTCCAGTTGTTCCCTTTGTTTCTTCAGAATTTCATTCTTGAGCGAGCACCTCTCATCCTTCCTGGTCTGAAGTCCATGGGACCTCCCACTCTTTCCTCTGAACCCACTGATAATTGTTTCCCTCATTTCTAGTGTTCACATCAGTTTGATCGTTCTTCATTCCTCTCTAGGCCACACTCTTCATTTTCTCTACCTTGCTCCACATACCTATTGATCTTGGAAGTTCACTTCAGGCCTGGACAACACACACTCTGGAGGTACCAGCCACCCCTGAGGCCTCTGCCTCTGACTGAAGGGCTCCTCCCAGAATCTCTCATTAAGGAGAGTGCCCAGGTCAGCCAAGTCTCTCATTCCTTTCCAGGATATGCTCTAGGCTTTTTCCCACCCAGAACTTCCTCCCCACTCCAGCACAGATTTTTAAGCTTCCCATTAGAATGTAAGCTCCTTGAGGGCAGGGACTGTCTTTTTGTTCCTATTTGTTTTCTCAGGGCCCACCCAACCCTTCACAAATGTTTAATAAATGTTTCTTGACTTGACCTGACTTGTTTTAATGGTAACTTAAATACAACTTAATAAGAACAAAAATATCATGCACATTAAGACAGAGCCTGCTACCCTGACAGATATTGTATATTTGTTCATTCTATAGTGAGGATTTAAACAAATGTAGGTTTTGTGTCTTTCACTCTTCTTTTATATGACCTCTTCAGCCCAGTGAAGTACAACCTTCAAATGCAATATGACCAATATCTCTGTATAAACTGAGATTTGGCGATTATTTCTCCACTTAAATCCGTGAAAGCGAAGAAAAGGAGACTGAACTTATCAAAATAATATCATGTCCTGAATACTGTAGGGAAGAAATGTGCTGGGCGGGTGTGCTTTTCAAATCTTTAGGTTGTCATAGAGTGAGTGAAAGAGCCTTGAATCAGTACTTTGGGGAACCATCACCATTTCTTTTCACAACAAAACACTCAATTGAATCAAAGGAAATAGTTGCCTGGAAATTTCAAGCCCATTTAAATAGTGGAACAGATGCGATATGAGTAAAATATTGTATTTAAGTAGTAACTGGGTGAGAGGGGAGGCCAGGCAGTATGGTGCAAAAACTCCCAGCCCTAGGGGTCAGAAGGCAAGAATCCTAATCCCTGCTCTTTAGATTAGTGATTGGAAACAAATCACTTCACTGGTATAGGGCATCAAGTGCAGCACCATGGATAGGGTCCTCAGCTTGAAGTCAAGAAGACCTAAGGTCAAATCCAGCCTGAGACACTTAATAACTATGTAATTCTGGGCAAATCACTTAATCTCTGTTTGCCTCAGACTCCTCAACTATAAAACTGGGATATGCCTTTCAGGCTTCTTTTGAGGATCAACAGATAAAATCTGTAAAACACTTAGCACTGTACCTGGCACACAGTTGATACTTAATAAAAGCGTCTTGTCTTCCTGTTTGTTCCCCAGTTTCCTGATCTGTATAAAGTGAAAGTTCAGCTATATCTCTGGGGTCTTTTAGGGTAGCTCTGAAATTCTATAATGTAAATTACTTCATTTTATCCCATCACTTCATTTGGACTCATCATTGCTCTCTTAAAAAAAAAATATTAAAATCTACCCAACCCTTCCAAAAAGTTAGAGCAAAAGGCATCAACAGACAAGCAAATAAGATGTTTTTGATTTGTATTCCTTTCTAGGCTGGTATGAAATTCTACCACCTGTCTCCTTGTTGACCTTCTTTCTTTCTTTTGTCCTTAAACTACACATTGGTGTGTGCTCACCAAATTGACACAGAGCTAGAAGGAATAATTAACTCACTGGCTCCCTAAGGATCCTAATAGGCTGGAGTACTGGGCTGAATCTAATAAGATGGAACTCAATAGGGACAAATGTAGAGTCTTTTGCTTGGACACAAAAAATCAACTTTATAACTCCAAGGTGAGGAAGTATGGATAGGAGTTGTTCTGGAAAAAAAAAACAACAACAATACATAGCGGTTTTAATTGATTGAAAGTCAAGCAGCATGAGGGGGAGGTCAAAAAAGCTAAAGAGATCTTGGGCTGCATTAAGAGAAGTACAGCTTGCAAGAACAGGGAGGAGGTAATCCAAGAGTAATCTGCCCTCATCAGACCTCCTCTCGAGGATTACATTAAGTTTTGGGCACCAAGATTTAAAAAGAGGCGTTGATGAAGGAGATGAGGGAAAGGGTAGAGGAAATAAGCATTAATGTAAGTAAGCATCTAAAACATGCCAGTCACTGTGCTAAATGCTTTCTAAATATCTCATTTGATTCTCACAATAACTCTTCCATTTTACAGTTGAAGAAACTGAAGCAAATAACAGTTAAGTGACTTGCCTAGGGTCTCACTTTGTAAGGTTTGATTTGAACTCAAGACTTCCTTTATGCTCTATGCACTGCACCACCTAGCTGCCTTGGCTCTAAAGAATGAGTAGGATTAAGATGATGGAAGGGATTATAGTCAAGATGTCAGGGAATAGGTTAGACAAAGGCAGAACTGCAGAAGGTATGTTCAGGGGACCAAGAATATTTGGATATGGCTAGAAGAGGGTTTAGCTTGGGAAGGGAAGTAGTGCACAAATAAGGCTGAAAAGATATGAAAATTAATGGGCTCATAGGCCTAGAGATGGAAGGGACCTTGGAAGACATCTAGAAGAGTCAAACACTCGACTCAAAACCAAAATAAAGTTGTAATTGGATAATATTTACCAAAATAAATGAAAATACAATAGAACATATATGATTGTAATTTGTGATTTTCTAAGTTAATATATAACCAGCAGGGATCCTTACTGTATGATTTAGTGGCCACTATTTCTATTTGAACTGATCTAGCCCAAACTCTTCATTTTAAAGATGGCAAGTCTGAAGCCTAGACAGGTTGCATGGTTTATCAGAGGTCACACAAGTAGAAACAGAAATAGAATAAGAACTTAAGTGCTCAAGTTTTAGATACAGTATCTTTCTAGTAAACCATGCCACCTCTGTGTATTCAACGGAGAGCATTTTTCTAGTCCTTAATTTGAGTTATCATTTTAATGAGTGCTGAGAGTTGGAGGAAGGGAGGGGAGGGAGAATACAGAAATTTAGAATGGGATCCTTGTTCTAGTTGCAGGGCTGTTAATGATTCTGGGCAACTAGGTGTGTCAACAGATCCCTGGGTCTAAAGTCAGGAGGACCTAAGTTCAAATCAGACCTCAGATACTTACTAGCGGTGTGAGCCTAGCCAAGTCACTTAACCATGTTTGCCTCAGTTTCCTCATCTGTAAAACGAGTTGGAGATGGAAATGGAAAACTACTCTAATATCTTTGATTTAATAAGAGTCAGACATAACTAAACAACTCCATTTATGTATTTGTTCCCCAATTAAACTAGTAGGAAAGTTCTTCCACACATCTCTAACCATCCAAATCTGTCCCATGCCCACTTCAGATCCCACCCCTTAACCCTTTCTAGCTCAGCCTCACCTGAAGAGTTGTTTCTTATCCATACCAATTATAATTCTTACAATTCATTTGCCAATGGATAACATACGATTTTGGGATATTTCTTGCATCATTGTACTAAATGCTGAGTCTTTTATTATTAGCCTTCTTTACATAGTTAATTTTGTTTCCCCAACTAGATGCTAAGCTCGTTAAGGATAGGAACTGTCTTGTATTTCTTTCTACCTTTCAAAGCCCCTCAAATATAACAGGCATTTAATAAATATTCTTTGAGATGATTTAATATGAGAGATTTGGAAGATACCCTAGAAAATATTTTATTCCAACTGTCTAATTTTCCAGAGCAAACTGACACTTGAATAGGTTAAGTCAGGGGTATCATACTTAAATAGAAATGGGGGCCACTAACCCACAGAGGATGATCCCTGAAGGCCTCATGTGGACAGTATTAAAATGTAATATGATCTCTGTTTTGTTTTTTACTTATTTCGCTTACTGCTTCCAAATTACATTTTAATCCGGTTTGGGTCTCACACTGGAATGCTGTGTGGGCCACATGTACACCATGGGCAGTGTTTTTAACATCTTAGGGCTAAGTGATTTTCCTAACTACAAAAATAATAATTGATACTTATGCAGCAATCATAAGGTTTGCAAAGCCCTTCACATATATTACCTCATTTAAGCCTCCCTACACCCTGAGATATATGTACTATAAGCACTTTTTAATGTATGTTTTATTTTTTCCTCCATTATTCCCTCGCTGGAGGTGGATAGCATTCTTCACCACTAGTCCTTTGGGACTATCTTGAATCATTGTATTGCTGAGAATAGCTAAGTCATTCACGGTTCTTTATTATACAATATTGCTGTTAATGTATACAGTCTTCTGGTTCTGTTCCCTTCACTCTGCATCAGTTCATGTAAGTCCTTCTAGGTTTTTTTTAAATCATCCTGCTTGTCATTTCTTATAGAATGATAATACTCCATTACAATCATATACCACAGCTTATTTAGCCATTCCCCAATTGATGGGCATCCCCTCAATTTCTAGTTTTGTGCTATAAGTATCAATATCTTTGGAAATTAAGGCTCAAGATCTTCTTGAGTCCCAAGTGCAGCATTCCATCATCCCCCACCAGGATGCTTCTTAAGGTCATCAGCCTAAACAACAGCCTAGCCTGGACTTGGACCCAGATGTTCTTAATACCAATCACTTACATCATTTACATGACAAATATGACTGGGGCAGCTAGGTGGCACAGTGAATAGAGCACTGGCCTTGGAATCAGGAGAACCTGAGTTCAAATCCAGTCTCAGACACTTAACACACTTACTAGCTTTGTGACCTTGGGCACTTAACCCCAATTGCCTTGCCTTCCCTCCTCCAAAAAACTAAAACAAGAAACAAACATGACAAATATAACAAATAATTACAGAGATGACAGTGTTAATAAACACACCAGTGATGTTGAGTGTTTATAAGAGAGTGTGTGTGTGTGTGTGTGTGTGTGTACGTGTGTATGCAGAGGGTAGGGGATGGGGGATGATTTATTTTCTACATTCAAAACCAGTGCCTTATGTGATCTAGACCTCAGAGACAATTTCCCAAGGCTCTTCCAAGAAAAAAATAAGCTCCCCAATCAACAAGAGGATCTTGGCCTCCAGCAATAATACAAGAGGGGTGACGATGTCAAATTTTCTCTCCGGCTGCCTAGATAGGATCACATGGAAATAACCTATAGTCTGCAGCTGTTAAATTGACTTGTACCTGCACTTCTGAGATTCTTTAAGGTAGCTCCAAGTGAAATCCAAGTTTCCTTCAAATAAAAACAATGGGAGGCAGGATGGTGGAAGGGAATATGCTTTCTTCCTTTTTGTGGTTCTGAACAAAAGTTTATGTACACATAACTGGGTTTTAAGCATATAGTTTTAAAGAAAAATATTACTGCTGTATGGTTCCAGTATGCAAAAGTGGAAATAGCCCAGGACCTGGAGTCAGAAGAACTGGGCTGAAGGTCCAGATCTGCTTCTTACTATCTCTAAACAGCATGGTCTAGTGAAAAGATTGCTGTGCTTGGAGCTGGAGTGACCTGGATTTGATATCCAGCACTGCCTCTTAGGTGGGTAAGTTATTCCCCTTCTTAGCTTCAATTCCCTTATCTGTAAAATGGATCTAATAATTAAGGTAACAGAGAGCTGCTGTGGATAGAACACTAGACTTGGAGTCAGGAAGATCAGAGTTTAAATCCAGCATCAGAGATTTGCTAGCTGTGTGATTCTCAAAGACTGTCTCAATTCACTTAACTATAAATCGAGTATCATAACAGCACCTGCCTCCTTTACGAGGACAAAATGAGATAATATTTGTAAAGCGCTATGCAAACCTGAAAGTACCATTTAAATGTGAGCTATTACTATTGTTATTATTGCTAAGCCAGAGCTGGATCTTCACCTAATGGGATCATTAACAACAACTATACTGCCTACTCACAAGACTGACATGAAAATAAAATAATACCTTACAAGCAAGGTGCTTATAAGATAAAAGATATAATTATAAAACAGTGTGTGGCATACATTATCAGAAACCTCCAAGGAGGGAATTCGTTTTGTTTGACTATATATATTTGTTACAAGGTTCTTTTTTTCCTTCCAATGGGATGGGGGTACCGTGAGAGAGCGTAGGGAGGAATAGAGACAGGGTAGGAAAAAGAAAAAGAAAAGAGAGTCAATGTGGCATGTTCTTTTTAAAAATGCTGAAAAGAGAACAAACAAAAGGCTAGGAAGAAGCACAGATAAGTGGGACAGATTTGAAATCTGCAGGTAGGATTTTTTTTTAATTTCTATTTATTTTATTTTTAATTTATAGACCAAGACAAGAATTTCTAGACCACAGAATAACAAAGAAATAATTGCACATGAAACTGCAAATCTGTTATGTACAACTTACTATTCCTATCAAACATATAATATGTATTTTTATATATATTTTAAATATAGAAGGAATTTATCAAATAAATTTATTTTTTCCTTCCCTCCTCTCCTCCCAGCCTTAGAGATCACTACCATTAAAAACATATGTGTGTATATAATGCACATACGTAAAATCATTCTATACATACTTCAATTTATTAGTTCTTTTTTTTTTTTTGGCTTTGTTTTTGTTTTTGGAAGGCAACTGGGGCTAAGTGACTTGCCCAAGGTCACACGGCTAGTTTTTGTGTTAAGTGAGGCTGGATTTGAACTCAGGTCCTGACTACAGGGCCAATGCTCTATTCACTGTGCCACCTAGCCGCCCCTATTTATTGGTTCTTTCTCTGGAGGCAGATAGTATCTTCCTTCATAAGTACTTTGTAGTTAATTTGGGTATTCATTCATAATGGTCAAAATGACTTATTCACTCAAAGTGGTTCTTAAAACAATATTGTTGTTCCTGTATAAAATATTCTCTTGGTTCTATAATTTCATTCTTTGTTATTTTGTGCAAGTCTATTCATGTTTTTAAATGCAAGATATACATAATAGAGATCTGCAGCTTCATGTACAATCAATCGTCTTTTTCTGTTTTACGATATCTATGGAAATGTCCATTTTGTTTGGGATTTGAGAAACTCAAAATTAAAAAAAATATTAGCAGAATATAAGTGTAAGTTAATAATGTAATTCAGTACCTCAAGTAACTGAAATCTTGACTGAGTATTCCCAACATCAATGCAGATGGCAATTTGGGACTTTGTAAATGGCCTTCCAGAGTTCCTCCAAATGAAAGAGTCGTGATCTTGCAGCCAGCTTTGGTGATGAGCCTCTCCAAACTCAGCTGGGGTGGCCCTCAAACAATAAACATTATTAATATATATATTAAACATAATATATATATTAACTTTCCAAAGTGGTAGGACCTGCCAGCACCTTTGAGAATGGCGAGGAGAGGAAAACTACCTCTATGATTTCATCCTTATAGTGTACTTCTACTGAGGAGAGTCCCTCCACCAATACAGACCAACACAGTCCTAGGGGGATTCTCACAAAACTAAGAGTTTGAGTGTCCTGACTGCTGTCACAGAGCCAATAGATGTCAGTCAAATCTGGGCTCATTAATACTAACTGTGTTTGTGTGTGTGTGCACTAGTGGTTTTTGTTCAGTTGTCTTCTTTGACTAAGTAAACACAAAAAAGAAAAGGACATACAAGGGGATTCCTGATCACCATGGGGCAAAGCTCGATGGCATTCCAGGTGAGCCAATGACTGCTCCAGGATGGGCTTCCCCCAGGGAAGATAGAGGGTGACCAATTTTCCTACTGAATCACCCTAGCAATTCTGCTACAATATCACCCACAAAGTCTCCTGCCTTCCTGTGCATCACCAGAAGGAATACCCAAGGGAGAGAACAGCTCAGTCACTTCACTCAGTGCCTTTACTAGTCAACCCTCCTTTGTTCACAGAAGAGTTGCATTGCATTTTAATACAAAGTCTTCTGGGAAAAGGCAGCTTAAAGTCTCCCACTTAATAACTGCTTGGCCTATTACCTAATATAAACTAATGATCCAAAAGCATTAATAGTGTTGGCAGAAGTACTGAAACCTAAATCAAAACCATGTTACTAACTTGGCCTTTTGTGGTCTGTTTATTTGAAAATCTTACATTGGCATTCAGTCACTTTTTTTTTTCGTATTGAGTCTATCAAGCTAAATAGATTCCTCTCCCTTTCTTTCGTTCTGCTAAATTTAATAACAGATTTTAAGGTAGAAATGCTTTCCTTTAACATGAAGCACCATGAAAGTGCAGAATTCTTCCCCTCTGGACCTTTTAGTGGACCCTCACTGTTGCTATGATCAAAACAGACTGTCATTTAGTCAAAGGTCATAAAAAGAATCAAAATCCTGGGGCCTCAGAGGAAGAAAAAGATTTTGACAGCACAACTCTGGGCAGTGTCTTTGCTGAGAACTCCATTGTACATATAGCATGTTCCTCACCTCTTCTAGGCAATCTTGTTTTAAACACTAACATCTGATTTTTGTGGAATGACTTCTCTTGTTTTTATGGTTTTATAATTAGTTCAAATAAAAATCTTATTTCAGATGCTCAGTGAAGCTTACCTCCACAGAGGTGGTTAAAGCCTTCTGCCTAAAACAAAGTTAGATGATTTTTTTTTGTTGTTGTTGCTGTCTTTTAACTACACCACATACTGAGGGAGTACTCAAGGCAATACAAATTATATGCTTAAAATCTGATTGATCTAATTGCCTTTCATCCAAGCCCCTTCCTTCCTCCCTCCCAAAATACTCCTTGTTGGCCTACTGTTATCAGTCATTTCACCATTAAAGGATCTAGGCATTCATAGGTTAGACTTTTGTTCCTTCAAATTTATGAGCTTTCCTAGCCCATTCAAACTGAGCTTCTTCCTCTCCTGCATGCCCCAGAAATGCCAGAGTTCAAGGGCTTAAAACAACTTCCATTCAAAGCATCCTTTTAGGTGGACTAGACACAAATCTCAAAATAATCCTAGGAGGTACAAGTACTATGATCTTCATTTTGCAAGTGAGAAAGCTGAAGGTGAGAAAATGACTCATCCAAGGTCACAAAGTCAGTAAGTAGCAGAACTAAAACCCAAGTATCCCAACTCCCAGTCCAAGGCTCTAGCCATTAGACTGTCCCAACGCTTTAGGGGTTAAGGAAACTAGGGAGAGCAGTGGACAGATGAACTCTGGGTTTGGAGTCAGGAAGACCCAAATTCAAATTTTATTTCAGCCATTTCCTAGTTATGTCATGCTGGGCAAGTCACCTAACCTCGTTTGCCTCAGTTTCCTCATCTGTGCAGTGATGACAAGAATAGGATATACAGCTGTCGTGAGGATAAAAATGAGATACTATTAGGAAAGCTCTTAGTACAGTTCCTGGCACACAGTGGGCCTTAAAAGACAATGCTTATTGATGATGCTGATGCTCCTGCCATCTGATCACATCTCTCACTCAGGATATTCTCAAATAGTGATCATAAGACCAATAAACAACCTATCAGGTCAAACTCAAAACACAATTCCAATCCAACTAATCCAAGAAGCATTTATCAAGTACCTACTATAGAGAAGCAGGCTCTGAGTTGGGAAAACCTGGGTTCAAGTCTTACCTCTGACATATAAGAAGAATTTTCAGAGTCCAAGGAAATTCTCCAAGAGTGTGAGCAGCACAACAACAAAGTTCTACTTTGATAGAGTAAATTTCCCTTACTGAAAGATCTCTTCACCAATGAAATCACAGATCAGAACCAAAAGAACAAATGCAAGGCATAGGTGACCGGAGAACAATGATGAACCTGAGCAGCACTCAACAAAGCCTTCCCCACGCTGATCTCTGGCTCTCACCAGGGCTCACTGGCTCTACTACACATCTCAGCCCTTTGTCTTGTGCTCTCATGATTTTATATACCTAAGTTTTATCTTCCCAACAAGACTGTAAGATCTTTGGGGGTAGGGGATGTCTCTTACACATCTTTATATTACCCACAGTGTCCTCCTCAATAAAGAGTGTTGAGTACAATGCATCGTTGGTGAAGTTGTGAATTGATACAACCATTCTGGAGAGCAATCTGGAACTATGCCCAAAGGCATATACATAATTGCATACCCTTTGACCCAGCAATACTACTGTTGGGATTATATCCCAAAGAGATTACAGAAGTGGGAAAAGGTCCCATATGTGCAAAAATATTTATTGCAGCTATCTTTGTGGTTGCAGAAAACTGGAAATATAGGGGATGCCCATCAATTGGGGAATGGCTGAACAAGCTATGGTATATGAATGTAATGGAATACTATTGTGCTATAAGAAATGGGAAGGAGATGGACTTCATAATTACCTGGAGAGGCTCA
>JAQQSV010002146.1:17539-36619 GCA_028646515.1 Pseudochirops corinnae
AACCCTGCTATATGACCAAACTATTGTACAATGTGAAAGTATTTGCAGATCCTATGCATGATTGCACGCCACCATGGGGGGGGGGGGGAAGGGAGGGGAGAAAATCTGAAACTCAAGTGATTGTGGAACTGAATCTTGTAAATTAAAAGTAAATGAGTAAATAAAAAAAATTTAAAAAAAAACCAAAAAGCAAAAAAAAAAAAAAAAGTGTTGAGTACAAGACACAGCAAGAAAAATTTCATTGAAAATAAACTGCAGTAAATATAAAATATATTTGGGAGTCTACCCACCAAGACAACCCAAGAACTGTATGAACACAACTACAAAACACTTTTCACACAAATAAAGTCAGATCTAAACAACTGGAAAAATATCAATTGCTCATGGGTAGACAGAGCTATAATAAAAATGACAATTCTACCTAATTTACTGATTCAGTAACATACCAATCAAACTACCAAAAATCATTTATAAAGCTAGGAAAAATAAGAACAAAATTCATTTGGAAAAACAAAAGGTCAAGAATATCAAGGGAATTAATGGGGAAAAAAAAGGAAAGGAAGGTAGTCTTGCTGTAGCAGATCTAAAACTATATTATAAAGCAATAATCATCAAAACTATGTGGTACTGGCTAAGAAACAGAGTGGTGGATCAGTGGAATAGACTAGGTACATAAGACACAGTAATAAATGACTACAGTAGTCTACTGTTTGATAAACCCAAAGATTACAGCTTCTGGAATAAGAATTCACTATTTGATAAAAACTGTCAGGAAAACCATGAAATAGTATGGCAGAAACTAAATACAAACCAATATCTCACAGTGTACACCAAGATAAGGTTGAAATGGGTACATGCAACCTTACTCTCATTGAATTTGGCTTGGGGAAGGTATGCCATACACTCTAACATGTGTATCTTGCCCTACTGGAGAGTAGGGGGGAAGAGGTTAAGAGTGGGGGGTATGATGGAGGGGAGGGCAGGTTGGGGGAGAGGGTTGTTAGGAACACACACTTTTTTTTTAAATTTTTAAATTGATTTGTTTATTTACTTTTAGTTTACAAGATTTGGTTCCAGAGTCCCTTGAGTTTCAGATTTTCTCCTCTCCTTGTCCCCCTTTCCCCCACCCATGGCAGCATGCAGTCAAATATAGAATCTGCAAATACTTTCACGTTGGACATTAGTCTGGTTATATAGAAGGGTTGTAACCAATGGAATGAACAATGGGAAAAAGGAAACAAAACCAAACATGGAAAAGAGCGATAGCATGTAGGTTGCTTCAGTCTCCATTTAAACTCTGTTCTTTCTAGATGTTTCTCTGAATATATCTCCCTTCCATCCTGAGACTTGTAGAGTTGTCTTATAGCTGGAAGCACACACTTTTGTAAAGGGACAGGGACAAAGTAAAGAATAGAACAAGTTGGGGATGGTTTAGGATGGAGGGAAATATAGTCAGTCTTTCACAATATGTCCATTGTGGAGATGTTTTGCATAACTACACATATACAGCCTGTATTAAATTGCTTGTCTTCCCAGTGGAGGTAGGTGACAAGGGAGGAAGGAAAAGAATCTAGAATTTAAAGTTTTAAAATGAAATGTTTAAAAAAATGAAATTTAAAAAAATGCTTATGTACATGCAACTAGGAAATGAGATATACAGGTACTGGGGTAGGGAGATCCGTCTTGCCCTACCGGGGAAGTCAGAGGGGTGATGAAGGAGGATATAAGAGACAGTAGATTGGGGGAGAGGGTATATAGTGGGATCACTGTTTTGGGGTGGTGGGTAGGGGAAAGACGGGGAGAAAATTTGTAACTCAAAATCTCGTGGAAATGAATGATGTAAACAAAAAATAAATAAAAGTTAATTAAAAAAGAAATGAGTACACGAATTTAGACATAAGGGATGATACCATAAGCTAATTAGGAAAGCAAAGAATAGTTTACCTGTCAGATCTATGGAGAATGGAAGAAGTTATGACCAAACAAGATAGAGAACATCTTGAAATGCAAAATGGGTAATTTTGATTGCATTAAATTAAAAAGGTTTTGCATAAACCAAAGCAATATAACCAAGATTAGAAGGAAAACAGAAAGATGGGAAACAATTTTTATAGCCACTGTCTCTGATAAAGGTCTCATTTCTAAAATATATAGAAAACTAAGTCAAATTTATAAGAATACAAGTCATTACCCAGTTGATAAATGGTCAAAGGATACAAACTGGCAGTTTTCAGATGAAGAAATTCAAGCTCTCTGTAGACACATAAAAATACACTAAATCACTATTGATTGGAGAAATGTAAATTAAAACAACTCTGAGGTACCACCTCATGCCTATGAAATTGGGTCATATGACAACAAAGGAAAATGATAAGTGTTGGAAAAGATGTGGGAAAATTGGAACACTAATTTATTATTGGTGGAGTTGTGAACTGATCCAACCATTCTGGGAGTAGTTTGGAACTATGCCCAAAAGGCTATAAAACTGTATATACTCTTTGATCCACAAATACCACTACTAGGTCTGTATCCCAAAGGGATCATAAAAAAGGGAAAAGGACCCTCATGTACAAACATATTTATAGCAGTTTTTTTTTTGTAGGGGCAAAGAATTAGAAACTGAGGGGATTCCCATCAACTGGGGAATGGCTGAACAAGTTGTGATATATGAATGTAATGGAATACTATTCTTCTATAAGAAATGATGAACAGGAGGATTTCAGAAAAACCTGGACTTATATGAACTGATGCTGAGTGAAGCGAGCAGAACCAGAGCACTGTACACAGCAACAGCTACGCTGTGTGATGATCAACTTTGATATACTTAGCTCTTCTCAACAATACAATGATCTAAGACAATTTCAAAAGACTCATGAAGGAAAATGCTATTGACAGAGAGAACTATGGAGTCTGAAAGAAGATTGCAGCATACTATTTTCACTTTTTTAGTGTTGTTTTTTTCCTTTCTCATGGTTTTCTCCTTTTTTTTTTTCTTCTTTCACAAAATGACTACTGTGGAAATACGTTTAACATGACTGTACATATATAATCTATATCAGGTTGCTTGCTGTTTTGGGGAGGAGGGAGGGAAGAAGAAAAGTTTGGAACTCAAAATTTTATAAAAATGAAGGCTAAAAACCATCTTTACATGTAATTGGAAAAATACTATTAAGTAAAAAAAAAAGAAAGAAAGAAAAAGATGTTGGTTGAATTGAATATGTCCTGTTCTATCTCATTTTGCCTAAGGAAAGGGCTAGAGGTATGGCCCAAGCTTCAGGGAAACTGAGTGTCCTCTTTAGTGGTAGTGGGTTTGGGGCTAGATAAAAGAATGGCACAAGATGAAGCTTCTCAATGTGCCACATCCCAGGTCCAGGAGCAGATTCTGCTAACAGTTCTAGGACTGCAGTGAGGTGTCTTGTCCAAGGTACAGCCAAAAGTTAAATGCTTTGAGAAAAGATAAATACTTTTTTTAAAAAAGGACTAAAAAAAAAAGTAACAGTCAAAACACAATCCAAAAGAGAAAAAAAATCAGAGGACATGTAATGTAGTGACAAGGAGAAAAGATATGATAGAAAACTGATCTGGGAGAGAGAAGAGAGAAAAAAATGAAATGAAGAATGACCACAGTTATAGGTGTAATTGGGAGACTAAGAATCAAAGATAATGAGCTAAAGGCATCCCCAGAGAGTCTGTCTGAGGCAATTTGATTTACTCAATTACTTGGGAACGTCTGTTGAATTTTAGGTTAAGACACCCAGCAATAGCTCTACCTAGCCAAACGATCTGATGGACTGCAGCTGTGGGTGGTGAGAGGCTCACCTCTTTGTTCTTCTGAATGGGGAGACTGTTATACTATATTAGGAGATAAACCCCTTTCCATATGGCCATACTGAAATTTCTGAAGGGGCTTAGCATCCAAAAAAAGTTAGATATTATAATAATGTAACAAGAGATTAAATCTGACCTCATGGAAGAAAGGGATTTAATAGACATTCACCACAGAACCATCAATCTTTCTACCAAATGTAAAATAGATTTTTTTCTTTATCTACAGGATGTGATCTGCAGTGGTACGCCAGTCAATAACAATGGCCAAGTAAATGATTGTGATGGATGCTCTGGGGCAGGGAGAAGATAAATAAATTTTAAAACTTTGTCCCCTATCAGGGACAAAATGAGATTCCATTCCTGCATCAAAGGATCAGAGCTGCAAGGGACCTAAGAAGCCTCATTTTACAAATGAGTAAACTGAGGGTAAGACAGGTTAGGTGACTTACCCAGGGTCACACTACTAATAAGGGTCAGAGTGGGATTTGATCGCAAGAACAAAGAATATGAGCAATATATTATAGGATCATTATGACAGCTCTCTTCTTATGGCAAAGAGAAAATCATGCTCGGTAATTTCTTTTTGCATTAATAATATTTAATCTTTTTTTGTTTTCAATTCCCTACTTTGGCTAAATAACCTTCCCTTCAAAGATAAGGCTCTCTCCCTAGGGTCATGGCTACTAAATCATTTTAAGAGTTAAAGAAGGGAGCCACAACACTCTATCCAGTTAAATAATTTTCTTGTTCATCCCCAACATTCCAAACTGACTTCAGCATAGGTGAAATGATGGACAATACATTCCCCACAAGAGCACAGATAATGTGCCCCAACGCAACTTTTTGAACTAGTCCAAAAGGTAGCCCTTTCTAATGTAGCATTATAACAAGCATTCCAGGGGCATTAGCTTCTATTTCACTATCAGAGGTGGCGTGGTGATTTGGCTATAATTTTCTTATAAGGCCACAACTGTTAAATGGGAGTGGGTGGGCTAATCTAAAGTGGTAATTAAAGATGATATTACGATGATAAAAATATTCTGTACAGATATGTGAAAATAATCTCTACTATAACGTGGGCTCTATGCGTACCTACAAAACAACGCTAAAAATTAGTATATTTGTGTGTATAACGATAGAATTTAGAGCCGGAAGTTCAACTTCATTTTACAGATTAGGAAACTGAGGAATAAAATATCTAAGTGACTTGTAGGCCACCAAAAAGTCAAATCCTCTGGTTCCAAAACCAGTGTTCCTTTCACTATACTATATACATACATAGATAGGCATATTCTAAATTTTAGATTTTTATTGACTTAAAAAAAATTTACATCTTCATTTCTAAATAGATTCCTAAATATATCCCTTCTTCCTACAAAGCCAGCCTTTGTAACAAAGAGAAAAAAAAGTGAAAAAGAAAGAAAGAAGGGGGAAAGGGAGGGAGGGAAGCAAAGAGAAAGAAAAGAAAGTATTTCAGCAAAATTAGCTAACACGCAAACTGACTCTGACAGCAATGCTCCACACCCCAAGTTGTATACCTCGGCAAAGAAAGGATGGAAGTGCCTTGGGGGGCCAGGTCTGATCAATAAACTAACGCAGCACCCAGTTTTTTGTGAGTGTGAATGTTGCTTTTCTTGCAATCATTGTGAGTTTTGCTTCCCTATATCACTCCCTATCAGGTCATACCAGACTTCCCAGAAAACTGTATTATATTAAATGCATTATACAAACTATGCCTCCATGGTGGCCCCTTGCAGCCAAGCCCATTTTTCTCTTTTAAAAGGTCCACCCGAAGGAGGGAAATACTAAGGGCCATTCAAAGCCAATGAAAATGTCAATGGGCAAAAAGGCCCTCTAAGGAGATAGATGTGAAGTTATCTGCCCCGGTAATCAGCACAAACAACAAAACAAGGAAACCCAGTAAGACCTTGAGGCTTTCAAAGACTGAAGATCCATTAGTCTGTGTGCAAGAAGATTCTGCTTATCCTGCATTTTTAAACTTGGGATCAACCAGGACAAACAGGAACCACAATAACAATAACTAGAATTGCATGTCGCACATTAATGTTTCTGAAGTGCTTTATCTGTTATCTCATTTGAGCCACACAACGCTTCTCTGAAACAAGCGCTATCATTTTACAGAGAGAACTCAGAGTGGGAACTGTTTAGTGACTGGCCCAAGGTCACCAAGCTACAAGGTACCTGAATCTGGATTCAAACTCAGGTCTTCAAATCCAGCTGCAGATATTTACTAACCTCTGCCTCAGTTTCCTCATCTGTGAAATAAGGAGAATAACAGCACCTACCTCCCAGGGTTGTTGAGAGGATCTCATGAGATAATAATTGTAAAGCACTTTGCAAACAGCAAAATGCTATACAAATGCGAGTTAGGATTATAATTATTATTTTGTGATAGTTGTTGATGTTATTATTATTTCTGACCCCTAGTCCAGCATTCTAACCCCCGGACCACCTAGTTTCTTGAACTAAAAAAACGAGTAAAAGTGACCTTTGTGCAGGGTAACACACCTTTAAAAAAATGTGCTGAGTTCTTCATGGGCAGGGAGGTGGCACGGTGGACAGAGTGCTAGGCCTAGAGTCAGGAAGACTCAGATCTAGCCTCACTAGCTTTGTGACCTTGGGTAAGTCACTTAACCCTGTTTGCCTCAGTTGCCTCATCTGTAAAATGAGCTAGAGAAAGAAATGGCAAAACCACTCCAGTATCTTTGCCAAGAAAACCCCCAAATAGGGTTTTTCATGGAAGTCACCACATACACGATATAAAATCAAATTCTTTTTCCTTAGCAGGCTCAAGCAGAGAGAATGTTAAACCTCTTTTCTTCTTCACTAGTTTTTATTTCCCTCCAATTACCAACAGGAGAGCTTACTACTGGTCACATTTGTTCTGCCGAAAATTTTTTATTAAAAACAGACACACTTTCCCCAAGTTGCCCTGAGAGTCAAAAAATAGTTCCTATATTTTTGGAGAGTGTTCAATGTTTTTTTTTTTTTCCCCATAGTAGACCAAAGCCATCAAAGTAATGAGACAGCGTGTTCTATGTCTCACACAGCTGAATGGGGCATCCCTTCCCTAATTCTATTTCAAATTTATATCCTTACCCATCTGCCAACGAACTTCAACCCCCTCTGTGGTCACAGCCACCATCAAGCAAGAAAATACATATCAAGATGCTAAAGGGCCAAGTAAATGATAGAAGCCAGAACAAGGGTAAAGCCCCGCCCCCAACAAACCTGAAAATGTGACTTTCTATTTGTGCTTCTTCAACTCCTACAGTCGTAGGAGTGTAATTTGGAGTTGCTGCATCTCAGTGGCAACGGGGGAATGTAAATCGATTGTATTATTCATTCCACAGCGTGCTGATTATTGATCTTGCTGTGGTACCGTTGAATTATTTATCAAAAATTTTACTTATAATTACAAATTATTACTGGCTGTTATTATTTTTTTGGATTGCAATATTCTACCCCCAAAGAAGTCAGAAAGTACATTTTATCACTGCACATTCAGAGTCTATCTTTATTGAAAAGTACTTAGCAAAAGAGAGCCGATGATGACGTCAAGGGTTGCATTTTTGTGTATTTTTCTTCTTAAAGTAGACTAAGGCACATACACCTTGAACCATTTTTATGCAAAAATATTTTATGGTCACATTATTGTCAGTATGCTGAAGAAAACACTATAGGTATATCAGGAAAATCTGAGAACCATTTTGAATGGTAAAATTGACGGTGGAATGAGATGCCTGTGCCCTCACTCAAATGGACCAAGAGTGAGATGGTGTAAGGGTCACCTCCTAAGGGAGGAAACATGTTACTTCAGCAAAAACAGCAAAGACAAAGGGAATGAGGCAAATGACAACAAAAATCTTCCTACAGGAAGTACAGCTGGGGTTAAAATGCTTGTGATGAACAGGGCATTTACAGCTGAATGGATCTCAGCCCATGGACAAGCCAAGAAAATTTATGGAAACTCTTCAAAGGGAATAGGATTTCTTTTGTTGTCGTTCAGTAAAAATCGACGGTCTTTTTCTTTGCTTTGCTTTTTACATCACATGGCTAGACTCCATGACTGTGGCTGTCCTGCAGTAGTGTTGGCTTACTCATTTCAAGTCTATATTTCATTCTGACTCTACCTGCAATCATGGAACAGTTTACAACTGACATGTTTTAAGAGACATAAGATCATTCAGGCCCATTGTCTCTCTAGAGGCAGACGCAAATAAAATCCAAACAGCCTATACACACCCAGACTATAGCCTGCCCAGCTTGGATCTATACCTGACATTTTGTTAAATAGTTAAAGCTGTATTTCTGCAATGGGGTTGGTCTTTTACATAAACAGTAACGATCTTACAGGGTTAAGAGATGCATGTATGTACGAACAGACCTTACTTTGGTTTAAAATCATCACAGATTTGGTCTACAAGATCACTATAATTAATTTTCTTTTAAATATGTTTCAATCTGCACACACTATAATTAGGAAATGATCCAACATAAGCTTGGATTCCTAGAGGAATAATACAGCCACAGACCAGACTTCAGGGTGGATCCATGGATTTAAAAAAATTATTTTTGATATTTGAATATAATTGGTCTCCTTTATCATCCCATGTGCTTTATTTAATGCAATTAAAATATCCTTCAGAGAAGGGGTCCATAAGCTTTACCAAATGCCAAAAAAGATTAAGCTCCCTGGATGACCTACATCACACATTGGTATGCCTTTTCCTTCTGTGGCCCAACCAAGAGAAAGAATAAAAAATAAGCAACAACAGCACAATTAGAATGGACCAGGAATACTAGAGACGCAAGGTAAACCTTCCCTACAAACCAGGACACGAGGCAAATGAGAAGCAATGGAGTAAATCGTTCTGAATTGCAACATAAAGGACAGCTAGGTGGCGCCACAGTGCAAAGAGCACCAGGTCTGGAGTCAGGACAACATGAGTTCAAAACGTGATCTTATAAACTTAGTAGACGTGTGACTCCAAGCAAGTCACTTAGCCCTATTGATTTCAGTGTCTTCATCTGTAAAAATGAGCTTGAGAAGGAAACGGCAAACTATTCCAGTATCTTTGCCAAGAACATCTCAAATAGGGTCACAGAGCATCGGATAAAATGACTCAACAGCACAACAGAGAAGGCGCCTGGACATACCCATCGCAGTAAAGCTCCAATGTCACCAGAATTTTTCTAGAAACTCTCTTGAGTGTGGTTTCTTTTCAGCCAGTCAGTTTTTTGGAAGGAGAATGAGAGATGAGGAGGGGCTGAAGGTAATCATACAATCAGTGAATTTTTTTCTTACAATTATTTTGGTATCAGCGCTCCTTTTGGGACACCTCAAAAAACTATCCTTAAGTGCTTTCTAAATTGTCTTCTCTAGTACAGATTTCCATCTGCTTTTCCAATCCTTGGCTTCTTAATGATCATTTCTACTTTCCCACATAAATAAGCTACATGACCAAGCCAGGCACCAAGTTTTCAGAGTACAACTATAGTGATCCCACCACCATTGCTGATTAGAAGAGAGGGTTAGATATAAGAGGCTGGAAAATCTGTTCCATTCAGCATCTATTTGTTGTCCCTCAAGCTTCACCTATAAATGCTCCTGTATTTCTTTCTTTTTTTTAAATTTCAAAACCCTGCTGACTTCCTCTGAGGTTTAACTATCAAGCATGAAATGATGCAAAGTGTTCTACTGATTCCAAACTTTCATAAGTTCTGCCTTATGTTCAAAGTCTTACACAATCTATATTCTAGGATTGTAAGGAACTACTTCCTCCCCAGAGCAATTTGGCATAGCACCTTCAAGATGAGACTTGAGGACAGGATAATCCCAGGTTTAAATCTTGCCTCTAGCACTTACTAGCTCTGTGATCATGGGCAAATCGCCAAACATCTCAGCCTCAGTTGCCTCATCTGTAAAAGGGGGATAATAATATCTGTGCATTTACTAAGTTGTTATGAGGAGCCAATGAGACATTCAAGGAACATTGTTTCATCAACTTTAAAGACATATATGTCAGTTACCACTATTTTCTATCATTCCTCATAGAGAAATAAGAAGCGGCCACCCTAGAGGCATGTAGTCAGATCTATTCAAGTTAGCTGATTCGGGGAGTGGATTACATCAAAAGCTTCCTCTTTTAGTTAAAAAAAAATGTTTTATTGATTCCTTTTGTTTTTATATTAGATTAATTTCTAAATATATATCCTCAGAAATATTAATTTCTAAACATATATCTCAATAAGTCTTCTACTTTAAGGAAGAAAAACAGCTGATCAGCACCAACCCAACAACTATGTCTGACAGTGTATACAACATCCTGTTTTCACAGTCACCCCCCCATCTCCAAAGAAAAAAAACAAGCACCTATCCTCATTTCTTCTCCAGTAGTTCCTGGTCAGCTTCAAAAAGATTTTTTTAAACCATTAGAAAGGTGTTACAGGACAAATGTGATTTGAATTAATTAGTATAGGTCAGTCTCCAGGTGTTTTTCATCTGTCCCTAAACAAAGACAGACCAGAAGATCTACCTCTATTCTTCCAAGAACATGCATAAAACAAGGCTTCCCCAGGACCCAATCCAACACGGTGGAATACTAAATAGAAAAGTCAACTGAAATAGCTGAGTAAGAGGGAATGAAATCCCAAGACCACTATGTAAAAATCCCCAAGTTTTCTAACCTTTACTGAAATCTCTTGCCTATAATTCTTTGTCATAGGAATCGAAGATAAAAATCCTCTTCGAGCTTATGCCATCCAACTGTCTTACTTTACAAATGAGGAAACTGACACCTAAAGAGATGAACGAATTTGCAGATGGTCATCTACTGGCTTCAGCCCCACTGTGACCCAAGAAACCTTTCCCACTCCCCCTTAGTGCCAGTTCATTTCCCCCTAGACCAGAGGTTCTCAACCTGTGGGTTATGTTCAATTTGTAACAATGAAAATACATCCTGCATATCTGATAGATTCATAACAGTAGCAAAATTACAGTTATGAAGTAGAAATGAAAATAATTTTATGGTTGGAGGTCACCACGACATGAGGAACTGTGTTAAAGGGTCGCGGCATTAGGAAGATTGAGAACCACTGCCTTAGACTATCCTCAATTTATCTTGTATCTGTCTCGTTTGTACAGGATTATCTCCATGTTGTTTCCCCCATTAGACTGTGAACTCCTTCAGAATGGGGGACTGGTTTTGGTCCCTTTTTTTTTTGGTCTCTTTGTATCCCTATCACAATGCTTGTAACCTATTAGGTACTTAATAAATGCTATCAAAGTAGTATATCAATAGCATCTCCTTTGTTACAATGGAAAGAACACTGGATTTGGAGTGAGAGACCCCCAGTTGGAATTCTGACTCTACTATTTACTACTTTATGACTTAACCTTTATGGTCTCAGTTTCCCTATCTGTAAAATAAGAGGTAAAATTAGTTTACCCCTGAGGTCTCTTCCAGATCTTAGCCTTTGATTCCATGATGATACATACTTATATACCCACATAATGGAATGACAGATGTTTTTGCCTGCTTTTTAAATATTTAATGGTTCAGTTTTCTTTGATGTCTATGACTGAGTTGTTTTGATTCCCACTGGGTTGTCCCACTCCAAAATAATTATCGGGTATGTAGATAAGGGCTATTTGCAAGGCTATTGTTGGGCTGAGTTGGACCCTATTTTCACTCCCTCAATCAACTGTAATACCCAAAGGTCCCAAGGGTAGAGATTTAGGAATAGTAATAGCATATAACATCTAATTTCCCAATGAAATAAGTCCAAAGCAGAGATGGGGAGGCAAGGTTTAGAGGTAGTACCCAGAAAGAAATATGAGAATAAGCAGAGAAATCTATTATTTTACTGACATAGGCAACTCATATATGAAGGAATTCTCTCTATATCCATAGGTTGGTTACATGGGTAGGGAACCTGTGACCTCAAGGCCACATGTGGCCTTCTAGGTCCTTGGGTGCAGCCTTTTGACTGAGTCCAAGTTTTACAGAACAAATCCTTTTATTAAGGGGATTTGTTCTATGAAGTTTGGATTCAGTTGAAGGGCCACACTTAAGGACCTAGAGGGTCACATGTGGCATCAAGGTCACAGGTTCCCCAGCCATGGACCATTGGTACCTTTTCTGCAACCTAGAAGGAAGCATGTGATAACAGAAGTGGACAATGAAACCTGTATTGCCTGCCCACCACAGATGTGGGCACTCAGCATGAGTGTGGAGGTCTGAAGGTTCATCCCAAGCCTAAAGAGAACCTTAGAGCAGTTATAAGCCAGTACCCTTCTGTGGTATCTTCATAGGTTCAAAAACTTGAGTTCTGTATTGTATTTTACTTTCAGTTTTCTAGTGGGACAACATAGCTTATTACCATGAAGTAATCTGAATAACAGAAAATGGGCTTCCTTTTCTGCCCTCAGCCCTAGGACCGAGACTATACATCAATAGAACAAGGATGTTCATTCTAGCTTCTGAAGTCCTTTTAAAAAAACTGTTTTATTATTCCTTTTGTTTTTATGTTAAATTATGGTCTAATTAAATATCCTTCAGCATATATCTCAGTGAGTCTTTCCACTTTAATGAGGAAAAATAGCTGACCAGAACCAATCAGGAGGATGACTATGTCTGACAGTGTACAGGACATCTTGCACCCACCCACTCTCATCTCCAAAGAAGGAAGAGAGGCACATTTCCTCATCTCTTTTCCAGCAGCTTCTGGTCACTTCCTCCCTGCCCAATCATTAAAAAGGTGCTATAGGACAAAAGTTGCTAAGCAAGAAAAAGGCTGAGAAGTGACAAAAATCTTTCAGGAAAACTTTTAAAAGTTTCCACAGAAATCTGTTTATTACAGAAACAATATCTGGGGTTTATGCTATGTATTATGAATCCAATAAACGTATTTCATATATTCTAGATTTACTAAGATGTGAGAGATTTGAGTCCTGTGATTGAGAGGAGGTTTCTCATTTTCAAGAGTTCAGCTTTAAACTAGAGGGTGTACAGAGGCTTGGCTTCTGAAATAGAACAAACAACTACTTCATAACTACGTAATCTTACCATTGACTCCCCCACCTACCACCCTTGACAAATTCTAAGAGTAATCCTTCTCCATTTTAGCAACAGATCAAGGACTCATCCAGCCCCCATTTTTCACTGTATTTTCAAAATACTTTTTCCAAAAGGATATCAGAAAATCATTCACATGTAACAAGGAAGATCATCTAACTCCTGATTAAAAATCTTAATTCAGAAAGAATGTTGCTCTTGACTAGCAGATATTTAGAGAGAAAGTTGCTAAGGCCTCATTTACTGCTTATCATCCCATGGAGATCATCTAGCCACTGAAAATAAAAATAAGTAAATAAAGACACTAGTGGTTGATTTGTGAGCCAATAATAGAAAAGAGGATTGGGGAAAAACATGGGAGAAAATAAAATTTTGTGACCTCTGGAGAAAAGACGGGGTAATCTCACAGAAAGAGAAAAAAATAACAACCAACCTTAATATTTCTCTTTCCTTCATGCTTAAGAGATGAAGGCAAGAGAAAATAAACTATATGATCCTAAGATGAAATGTATTTTGTTTGGGTGGAAGGATTCAAGAGAATTACTATTGCTGCCCCTCAAAAGATTCTATAAAATTAGTTTCATACTGACTGCAAAATATTTCTCACTCTATATAACCTGCTTCCCAGTACCTTTTGGCCTGTATATGTTTCCTATTTTAACAATACCAGAAAAGCTAATAATTTCTCTTTTGAGGAGTCATGATCTGCTTTATGGAGATGCATCCCATAGCACAAGCTATATCACAACCGCTTCTTAATTGGTCTCTTTGCTTCTAGCCTCTCCCCTCTCCAATCCATTCTGCATGTAGCTTGCCAAAATGATCTTGCACAGGTCTGACTGGGTGTGAGAGGCTGGAAATTAACTTAAATACAGCAAAACTAGGAAAAGTTGAGGTGGAACTAAGTTGAGGTGGAACTTCCCTCCAGACGACTATCATTTAGGTGGTGGGGTGGGGCTGGGGATGGGGAGAGATGGAAGGTCCTGGAATGCATGGCTATCTGGAGGGATAGGGTTGCTCCTCCCTGGAGCATTTGAGGAGGCAGCCCTGCCCACCCCTCAGCAGCTCCTCTCACCTTTCCAATCACTCTCTCCAGTACTAAGGGCACCTGTATAGACAGAGAGGGAGCTGCCTCTCATTATCATCTTTTTTTTGTTGTTGTTCTTGGGTGGACCCTGGGTGCTTTATTGCACTGATTCTGAGGAATGGTCTGAGATGCTATGTTACCTCCTTGTTCAAAAATATTTAGTGGTGACTGTTGCCTTTATTTATTGCTACCACCTTGATGCAGCTTTTTTTTTTTACCTCCCCACCCCCACTCCAGAAACTCTTAACATCTCCTTCCTCCTCAAATTTACTTTACTTATATGTGTAGATACTTTATCCTATCCATTCTCTGGGGAAGGGAAGTTCCGTTTCTGTCCTTTCATCATGAGCATCCAGCACAAAGCCTGGCAAGTAGCAGATGAATAACAAATGTTTCCGGAATCTCTTAGCCTTCCAGGTTAATTTCAGAGAAATTTGGGACTACTTACATGAACTGATGCACAGCGAAATGTACAGAACCAGGAGAACATTGTACACAGTAACAGCCATATTGTACAACAATCAGCTATGATTGACTTAGCTATTCCCAGCAATACGATTCAAGACAATCTCAAAAGACTAGATGAAAAGTTCCAAGTACCTCCAGAGAAAGAACTGAGAGTCTGAATGCAGACTGAAGAATACTATTTTTCGCTTTATTTTTTCCCATAGTTTTAAAAAATTATGCTGTGTGTTCTTTTACAACATGACTAATATGGAAATGTTTTACATGATTGCGTAAGTATAACCTATATCAAATTACTTACCATCTCAAGAAGGGAAGGGAGGGAGGCAGAGAATCTTGTATATACAATCTTAAAAAGTCGATGTTAGATATTGCTTTTACATGTAAATGGGAAAAATATTTTTATAAAAGAATTTATTAGTTCTCTTGGTCTTCCAGACTGACTAACCAACCCCATCCTGTAATAAACTCTCCCATAAAAAATTTGGAGGCTCTTTTGTCCCCTTCAGGTGAGAACACAAAAGCCTGAAGTGTGCCTCATGTGTTACATTAGGATGTAATTTAGGTTAGTTTCTCCCCCTGCTGACTCTACTGTTCTCTGATCTAAAAGGTAGCTGCTGTTTCTGCAAAAGCTAGAGCCAGAGAACTAAGGTGGTTCACAGGCACCCAAGGAGCTCTGGTCTTGTACCCCACACTAGACCTCAGACATCAGTCAGTCACAGGGTTCCAAAACTCGCAGAAAGGTGGAACACAGAGTTATTGGAAGATGGGTTGGGAAGACAGCCACATTGGACACCTATGGAAGGGGCATCACAAATAAGGGCCTTTGCATAAAAATGGAAGTTAAATAATCTTTAAAAAGAAAATTCAAAGCTTTAGCAGTCTCATTCTATCTCTTAACCCTAAATCCCTTAAAAAGAAGTGTGGACCTGAATGGAAGTCAGGCAACAGGTGTGAGCAGAAGTGGTTTCTCTATAGCCCCAGTGTCTGCCACAAGTCTGAAAACAGATTCACTTAAAGAGGATGTGCTTTGGGTCTGCCTGTGGCTGGTTACTCCAATGGTCCAGCAGAACACACCACTGATTTGTGTTTTGGCTTTTTCCTTCCATGCTGACAGGAAGCTTTTATAAACACGTGTTGGTAGTATAGAGAAAACTATATGGCTTTGCTAGAAATGCTACCTGTTTTTGCCAAAAAAAAACAAAAACAAAAAAAAAACCCTGAGTTCCCCAAGCTGAGGACACCACCCCAACAAACCGTGAGAGTAATTAACACTGTGACATGACTTCATTAGGAATATTAATTTTGCACTTCAAAGCAAACTTCAATTCACAAATCTCTAAGGGTTTTTATAAACATTCATCTTCACAAATACCTGTAACCCTTTTACCAAGCAGGAAGAAAAGACAGAAAGTAGGTTAAGTGGATCAGTCAGGGTGAAGACAGTCAGTCCTCGACTGGCAATAAACAGAAAGGAAGAAACTGGTTGTTTCTTCTTTTCTCCAGAGAAAGCTCTTTAAGGAAACAATGGTTAGCTTTCACTCAGTCATACTTCACTACATTATAAGCTTTATTGTTCAATCATGTCTGACTCTTCATGACCCCATTTGAGGTTTTCTTGACAAAAATACTGAAGTGGTTTGCCATTTCCTTCTCCAGCTCATTTTACAGATGAAGAAATTGAGGCAAAAAGGGTTAAGTGACTTTCCCAGGGTCACACAGTCTATAAGTGTCTGAGGCTGGATTAGAACTCAAGCTTGGCACTCCATCCACCATGCTACTTAGCTGCCCCTAATCAGTTGCATACATTCAATAAACTGCCCTCTTCAAATGGGAGTAGATTTTAGGAAAGCCATCACAATGACAAAAGACAATGAAAAGATTACACAGAAGAAGTAATTTAACCTTTTTGAGACTCAGTTTCTTTATCTGTAAAATGGGACAATTAAACTACATGATCTCTAAAGCATCCGTCCAGCTCTGAGTCTGATTCAAAGACCTTGCCCTCCTTTTTCCCCCTGATCTTTCAATGACAGCACACAAGAAGTCTATTTCCCTTATGAAAACTGAAAAAGTTACAATATATATAGACCATGTAAATAAGATTAAAAAAAGAACAACTGCATAACCCAAAGCTTTTCCAGGGCTGAGGGAGGATACGGCTGCACCCTTATTTTATAAATAAGGAAAATAAAGAAGGAAAACAGAAGGGGACAGAAAGTTAACTGATTTTCCACTAACTATTCGTTTTTACATTTGTTCTATCAGTGCATGAGACATCCTTTGGACCTAAGTTTTGCTTTCTTCCATTGCATTTCCAATGAAAGCGGCAAAAATGAGCACAAGTACAGAATTCTCAGCTAACTGCCTCTAACCTCAATGCCCCCTTTTTGGTAGATCATTTTCATCTAGGGCAATATGATGTGTTTCTAGAGCCTCTTATTCTCCCCCTGGAAGACCTCATCTGTCTGCAAAGCAGGGGAACTGAAGAAAGCAAATGAGATCTAAAGACACTTGATCATTTTTGCAAAACCTTAAGAAGGTGGGGAGAATGGAAATGATGGGATTAATCCTATTAACAGGGACTACCTTTGCAGTTCTTTGGACTCTTCCCTTTGAGACACCTTGTAAGCCTCGTATTTTGTACTACATAGGAATTGATTTTAAATACAAGCTCTCAGAACATAACCACAATATCCTAATAAAAGTATTTTCTAATCCCATACCTGAGGGTCTGTCTGACTTTCAAGGACCTATGTATGGACTTAAAAATACAATTTACATGAAAGGCCAACAGAACCAACTTTTGTTGGATGAAAAGAATGCATGGTCTCTGCAAATGTTTACATTCAGAACTCCACTTCCAATTATCTCTCAACAAATGCAGCTTATGAGAAGAGACGTACATAATAACTGCCAAATGATGTGCCCATCCTATCAAAGGCAAGGAAATAAATGGACTGGCATGTCATCGTATATAAGTTTTCATCTAAACCTTAGATTTGAAGATGTCCATTCCATTTTGCCATATACAACCCAGAAATCCAAGTGACTGCATAAATACCAGACACAAACATTTGATTTATAAATGCTTTCCAGGGCCAGTAAAAAATTATCCCATTACAGAAGGCTGGTTTTTTGGTAAAGTTCTTAAGTAGCTGAAGAAAGTTGGCTAAGTATAGTAGAAAAATGAGAGAAAGATGGTTTTTGTGTAAAGTGACACCTTGGTCACCCCACTACTTTCCTTTTTTACCTAGAAGCAGGACCTTAATGGTGGCACATTTCTATCTTGGCTTCATCTCCCCCCACCTGCCTGGATGAAAAACATTTTAAAGACCTTTCCACTATTCTCCTGATATAAAATGTGGCTAAGATAGAGAGATGTAGTAAGAAACATTTGGTTTCCTCGACAGAGGGTCCACTGGAAAACAATACTTCTATCAGATCTAAAAGTAAATCCCTCACAACAGAACAAATTTCCCTCATGAAGGACCTCTTAGGAACTTAAAAGTGGAAGTTCATAGAACCAAAGGTTGCTTTGTGGTTGGAGATGATGGATAAGAACTAGGGATAATAGGCGAAAAGGAAGAGAAGAGGGGGCAGGAAGGTGTCTATGAGGTGAAAAATACAGTCTCGGGACCGTATGTGGCCACCCTAAGATAGAGAGAGTTAATATATCTATGTACAAGTATGTTTAAAAAAAAATGCAATGCATGAGAATCCAGACATATAAAACATAAATTAGGGGATTATTCTTCACTTTAAAAAATGATTCTTCACTTGACAATAAGATTCACCATATGTTAACTAAAATGCAAATTTAAAACATGAAATTTATTTCTGAACTTTTAGGAACACAGCTATTTCATAAAATCAAGGACCTTCTTCCTTTGCCATTCTGTTCACATTTATTAAGTACCTACTGAATTCAGAGTACTTAGCTAAAGAAGATATAACATTTAGATGAAAAGTAGTCCCTGCTTTTATGGGACTTTTTTTTTTTAATTTTTTTTCTTATTTCTTTTATTTATTTATTTTATTTTACATCATTCATTTCCATGAGATATTTTAGTTTGCATCATTCATTTCCATGAGATTTTGAGTTACATATTTTCTCCCCATCTTTCCCCTACCCACCGCCCCAAAAGAGCCTTCCCAGTGTAGTCCCCCTCCCCCAATCTATTCTCTTCTATGTCTTCTCCCTTCACCCCTCTGACTTTTCGGTAGGGCAGGATGGATCTCCCAACCACAGTGCCTGTGTAACTCAAGTTCCAGTTGGATGTAGTTAATAATAATAATAATAATAATTGCATATATAGATATATATTTTTAACATTTGATTATAGAACTTTAGATTCTAGATTCTATCTCTTCCTCCCTCGTCACCCACCCACACTGGAAGGACAAGCAATCAAATACAGGCTGAACTTGTGAAATTATGCAGAACCTCTCCATAGTGAGCACACTGTGAGAGTCTGATTACATGTCCCTTCTTCCTATCCTGCCCCCCCCCAACCACTCTCCACCCTGTCCCTGTCCCTCTACAGAAATGTGAACATTCATCAGGCCCCCCCCACCTTGCCCTCCCCTCCATCATCC